>RAOC01000156.1:0-72974 GCA_009804845.1 Neurospora sp. FGSC 26637 | reverse complement strand
AAAGCCGGCGCCAACGCTCGGCTTTGAGCTGGGTCCCAGCCACGGCTACCCTTCCGCCCCCAGCCCATACTCCCGCCCGCTCCGCCAGCCTGTCAAGACTCCTAAGCCGGACGTACCTCCGCTTCCATCGTCCCTATCCGCCGGCCCAGGCCCGCCTCAGTATACCATCCACTGCATCCCCACGGACCACGACCCTTCCAATCCGGGCGTCCCCTGCGGCACCCAGATCCCCAAGGATTTAGTTTTCACCATCGTCCAGCAGCCGCCGTACCAGCCGGCCACGTCGGGCTGGCACCTGCAGGAGCTGATGCTCACGCTGCAGCTCTCGGCGGGGATCCCCTCTCGAGTACCGCTCTGCTTGTTGGACACGTACACGGGTCCGGGTCCCTTCATGACCCGGAACCTGCGGTATAACGTCGTCGCGCAGCCGACGGACGAGGATGGGCCCGCCATGGCGCTGAGGGTGATCCCGCGGAGTCCGAAGGGGTGGACGGTCGCGCCGATGAGTCGAGAGATGACGTTCATTTTGCCCGTGTGCCTGGTCAATGACCACGATATTCGGCAGCCGATTCCGGTTTGGGTGACGAGCAAGTATGTCGATTACAGCGCAACGGTGATCGTGTTTGACGTCATCAAATTTCCGCAGCATTGAGGGTGGATGAGTGCTTGGGGTGAAGTTCTGTGACACAGATGACCATGGGGATTGTGTTTTTCTCGCTCCTCTTTTCCTTAGTTCTCGCCGTCACTAGGAACGAGGGTCTCGCCTGTTCAAGGTCAGGGATTGAGGGTCTCATACGGTGGCCCAAGTGTTCCGTAGGCTCAATTGAAAACTGGTTCGAGCTTCCAACTGGCCTCAGCTGTAACAGCCCTAAGTTCTCGGCCTACCAACACTACGACTCTGGCCTTGTCAAGCGTTGTATCAGCATGCAACTCTAGGGGTTCTACCACATAATGGAAATTTCTTTTTCGCCGACAGCAATTTCCCCGTCCTCACACCGTTGACTGGAAGCCGGGGAGGTCCAGTACCTACCTACTACGTCCTCGTCGCGTCCACTAGCCTCGGCGGCGGACTGTGGTCTTCCCCAAGGTTGAAGACGGACGCAATGAGCATGGATGGCTTCATGTTCAAGGCTCAGTGCTCGGAACAATGAGACCCTGCCATAACATTCGGCCAGAAGAGAACTTGTCCAGTGTAGCTGGTCTAGAGGTATATAATTAGCTGAAATCCTGCTGTATCTCAGACCTCAAGACTCGTCCAACCAGGCTCTCTCTTCCATCCGAGTCCACCAGCCAGCCGGGTCATCACCTACCTTCACTTCATATCTACTCAGTCACCATGCTCTCTTCTGCGTACGCTCTGGTTCTGGCCGCCGGCCTTGTCACGGCTGGCACTATTGGCAGACATGGACCTGTGTTGGAAGCACGCGATGGTCTATTGACTATTGTTAAAGCATCACTGACATGTAGATGATGGGATAGTTAATGTAAACAGAACCTTTTTATAATGCTGTGCTTTGGTTGCGCGTGATTCTCTCTGTGCTTCGCATGTACCGTGAACAGATGCCTTATGGAATGCCCTGTGAGCCTGATAGTAATGTCGTCTCGAAAAGGGAGCGATATCACGGCGCACGGCGGCGCTTGTCACGTGCCCGCCTACATGCAACTGAAAGTGGCTTGGCGCAGACGGCTTGCGTCGTTTTAATGCTTGGCATGGAAGGCGCATGCGTACCGTAGCGGGAAAACCGGGCGGGCATCTAGGCTAGAGAGCATCGTCTAGGCTAGACGCTCAATCTAGGCTTGTTAAATGGGGTTTCTGATTGGCCAGATTTCTGAGTGCCGGTCGGAGGTTGATGGTTCTTTCCCAAGTCCTCTTCACGATGAGAATGACGATGGTTCTTTCCCACCGAACAACGCCCCCATATATAACGCAAATGAGCGAGCCTCCAAATCAGTCAATTGGGCCAGTGGCTCAATGGTTCTTGTGCTTGCTTTCTTTCGTGTGACTGCCAGTTCGATCCCCGGCAGTCGTCTTTTTTCGCACAAAGAGTTTCGCGCAACGGGAATAGCATCATTTCGGACTTCGAAGTCGAAGTCCGCCTCGCCCGCCCGCCCGCCCAAGTCAACCACTACAGCAGTCGCTAGATAACTGCTGTGGTGGTTGCTAGGCTTTTGCTCCTTATAAGACCGTCTCGGCCAATCAGAGGCCTCCATTTTTCATCTAGCCTAGACACCCCTAGTTTTATAGTTAAGCCCAGATGCCCCCAATCTAGCCTAGATGCCCTCCCTATATTCCCGCTGCGGTATAAAGTGGACGGCTTGCCCTTCCTCCAACATTGTCACCATCCCACATAACCGCGCTCTTGATTTGTGGTAGAACTCTACGGTCCGCGGTACCTCTTATTCTTTTTCTTGTTTCAACGGGCTCTCCAGAATACTTTCTGTACCTATCCACAAGCAACGCTCACAACCTACCATGTCGTTAATCACCCTCCCATCCGAACTCCGCCACAAAATCCTAGCCTCTGTGATTTGGGCACCAACAGCAACACTCTATAATCACCTCGACCTATTTTACCAAGATCCTCCTCGTATCCGGCTCCGCCATGACTGGGACATTTGGATACCAGCCACATCACCTCAACCACCCGCTCTACCACTCCTCTTAACATGCCGGATCCTACGCGATGACGTCCAGTATCTACTACATTCACCTACTGCTGCCCAAAAATCCCACCCCTATGAGATCGACGTCGTCTTTATCCCCAAATGCGGCCTTTTCCCAACCTGGGTGTGTTGTCCACTCCCAAGCCAGTTCAACCTCGACACTCTCCAGGCATCATTCCGCATAATGGACGTAGAGGACATCGACGACGAGGTCGAAACAGTAGGAAGACAGGAAGAGTTCTTACGCCGTTACCACGGTATATCGTCCGACTTTAATGCAAACGACAAGTACTACCCCAATCCTCCTCCCGGCTCATGGAACTTTTACCGCCTGTTAGTATCCTTTTTGGCCTTGGGACCTCGGGGCCTTTGCTCTCCCGCTTATCAAAGAAAAAATCGCGGCAGTCTTCTTTCTTCTTCAAGAAGCAGAACCAGATACTCACTCCGACAACTCATTATCAGCGTAACATCCAAGGAGGAAACGGAAATGGACGAGGAAAGATGGGAGCGAGCAAACCGTGGTAGTGCACAACGGTTCTTGATTGCCCACAACGAGGACCTGCCTTACGGAGCCGAGGGGGAAGAGGAGATTTTCCCAGGACCGCCGCCTAACGACGACGATTGTGCTCAATACACATGGACAGGCCCGACCGACCTACGAACCGTTAGAGGCATGCATATCCACGCGGGCCGTGACACCCTTGGTCACGCCGACCGCTATGGCTTGTACCTTGCTAATACGCTCTGGGCCTTACTTGACTTTGGCGGCTGGCTGTCACGAGGCTTCGGTCTGATGCTGTATGAGAGCATCCTTGATGACATTACTTTTTATGTCGACGGGGAGCCAAGACCTCGGTTTGGCATGGACGACTTGTTGCTTTCTTTTCTGGAACGGCCCGAACCCCCAAAACCGTCCCGCACCTTGACACCGGAGGTCGCAGCGGCCTTGAAAGTCTGGAAGGAGTGGGTGGTGAAGTGGAGGACATGGAGGAAGCTACGGGAGGGTTGTTCTGGTAGTGGCGTGTTGGATGATACATGTATGGAACCAGAACCACGCCCGAGTTTTGATGCTTTTGTGAGATACTTGCCGGCCTCGACGTGGGATTATGATCCTAATGAGCCTGAGTACTCGGATTCAGACTCGGATTTCGTGTCCGAAGATGACGCCGACGAAAGTATTGCTGAGGAATAATCTGAATTGTCTTTTTTTTCTTTCTTTTTTTTTCTTTTTTTTTCAAAATAACGCGTCAGGGATACTGGTGAATGAAGAGCAGAAAAGTGACAGTTTGGGTGATGTTGGAGTGGAGGATAGCGAGCGTGATCTGTTAGTGTTATCTCGCTACAGGTTTCTCAGCCCAATTTTTGGCAGAAAAGTTAGTCGTAGATGCTCAACTCTCAGATCCTTTCTGGTTCCACCTTGATAGACTCTCGGCCTCACGTCTCGTGATTTTGATTTATTTGTCTACCTCTACTATTGACCAGGCAACTTGCTTGGAAACAACGATTGACTATTGTGATTGAGGTGCTTTCTATAATGCCCTAAACTGCCAACAACCAACAAACCCATCACCAGACACACCTTTAGCAAACGCTCTTATTCTCCTGAACACCTCCATTAATAATAACACTCGACTTATCCGTCATGAACACCTGGCCCTTGACAAAATACTGATAATAACCGTAGTTGGGCACGCACTAATTAACAATCGTTTGCATAGCATTCGCAACATAACTAAAGGCATCGTCGCCTAACGCGGTGGTGCTCGAAGCCTGCTCAAAGCGAATCACGGTCAACCAAACAACTAATAAAAGACTTACATCATTACACCACCAAGCAGCGGTGGTACCAAAGTTACCGGCTTGACTAGTAGTTGGGTCGGTGACGACCAGCGAATCCCAGGTGCTGTATGTTTTTTTTTCGCCTTTTTTTGCTTTGCGCTCACATTCCTCTTTCTCTTTCTTTTATGTCTGACTCTCTCTTTTCCTTTTCGCCCGGTCACTTGTTCGCAAGCTGAACTGAACCTGTTGTAAGAGGTGCGAATTTTGGAACAGCTCCGAACGAACTCGAAGAGAAAAGAGAGTGAAAGGTTGTCAGTACTTCGGCGTTCGAATCAAAAAAAACTGTCTATGACAATCGCGAGATGACGATCTCACTAGTTAAGACGACACAAGGCCCGCCAGTAACACTACCAAAAGGAGGATCGTCCGGGTAACTCTGCTAAACCCAAGGTGCACACTTTATACGGCAATGTCACGGACCAACCCCATAACTTTGCTATCTCACACTCCAAACCGGCCAAACGACACCGACGACAGAACGCGAAACAAAAGACACAACAAGTGAAAAAAAAAAGAAACAGAAGCAAAAAGAGAATCCCAAATCATCTCATCACCCCATGATTGGACGAGCTGGGAATCGAACCCAGGACCTTTCGCATATCCGTGAGGTATGCTAAGCGAACGCTCTACCAACTGAGCCACACGCCCGGGAAAGTGGAGAATGAAGATGATCGAGAATTGGACGAGCTGGGAATCGAACCCAGGACCTTTCGCATGCTCGGAAACATGCTAAGCGAACGCTCTACCAACTGAGCCACACGCCCGTGATCTTATTGTTGAAAGTCGGCGCCGTTTGGAGGGCTTATGATCACAACTTGGGGTGAGGATTCAGAACGCCCGTGTGCAATGGTTAGAAAGAAGGGAGAGGAGAAGCCATACGGGCTACCTAGAAGATACCGATGAACATGTTAATCGAGACCATATTACCGACGATCCAACAAGGTAGCCTAGGTAAAGTGAGAGAAAAGGAAGACATGAAAAACCAAAAGGCACCAGTTATGCATTTAACCTCTCCGCCGAACCCCGGCTCGGATTTGTTTCTCAAAATCTCACCAGGGGCAATCGTCAAGCTCCCTGCATGTCAGGAAGTTATAGGATGCGCGGGACGGGACGTTGGCTGTCAGCACGACCAGCGTCTTGGCATGCCTCGGGCCGCCACAACACTTCAGAAAGGGTTTAGCGACTTATGTAGGGTTCTTTCAGTCAGTTGAGGTCTGTTAAATAAGGCAGGTAGTTGATGCTTTAGTGGTTGATTCCATTCTTCCGGAAGAAACGAAGAGGTCGAAGGAGGGTTGGTGAAGTTCACTTGGGTGTGCATAGCTCCCTGCATATATCGATTCAAAAGCTGACAAGTGACAGATGGACCCTTGAAGCGGCTCGGATGACGGCACTGGGGAAGGGAAGGCGATTGAGGAGAACTCACCTACCGAGCTGACAGTTAATATGTAGTTAATCTGTTTAACAATGTCGCCTGTGCTTTGGGAAACTCCTTGGTAGGTAGTTTGTCTGGAAATAGCCACGAGACGATACTGGCACAATCGACTGGGAAGAAGAGGCATGGTATGTTCTAACCAATAGTATCAATGGCAACATCCTTTCAGAGAGCAACTTGCCTCACTGTTGAAGCGACCCCAGGTTCACAAGCAACTCCAGGTACCGGCGTAAGACTACGGTTGCTTTGTGTCGATCATCTGGACAGTTCACGTTACATTACCTGTCTTGGAAAGGGACTCGAAGTAAACGAGGCATCACCAACTTACATGATCAACTGCCAACAGCATGGCTGTTATATGCACATCAACTCTAGCCCCCAATATTGGCTGATAATACGACCTCATCTCCTCACCGGTGGAGCTAGAGAGATCCTGAAGCCTTGATAACCTGCCATCGAAGGATTGGAAACCAACATCTCGGTGCAGTTACGAGAACTTGGCGATATCTGGGCATGGCCAATATTGGAAGGCTTCATGAGCCGAGGGTCCGAGGCGCCATCTGATACGGGGTCGTTATCCAGGTCCAAAATACTGGCCTAATTGGGAATTTCTTTAGGCGTTTATCGTTTTTTGACATGTCTCTCCAGCGTTTTCGCTCTGCAACCCAGGATGCAGCCATCTGATGAGTCTCTCGAGGAAAACTGTGGCGGGACGGAGAGGTATAAAGAGGCGAGAGATCTCCCCACTCAAGGCCTTCTGAAAAGGCATCATTAGCATCAGCATCAGCATCACCATCTCTCAGATTACTCAGCACTCAGCTACCTACCTCGATCAACCCAACGAGCCCAACACTCAAAATGTTCGCCAAGCAGATCCTCATTGCCGGAGCCTTCCTTGCCGCTCTCTCCACGGCCGCTCCCACCAGCAACAGCGCCGCTGAGATCGACGTTCCCGAGGGACTCAAGATCATTGAGGTCACCGAGTCTGCCGGCGTCACGTTGGTTTGGTGAGTCTAGCTCAAAAAGTGCTGAACCTGAAGATATCGTCCTAACAAGTGAACGCTCTAGGTACGGTGATGCCGACTCCGTCAGCACTGTCGACTCGACTACCGACTTGGAGACGCCTTCGCTCGCTCGTCGCTGCGGTTCCAACAGCGTCAAGTGCTACAATGACAACCAGGCGGCTGCTTCGGCCTGCGAGGCTTTGATCAACGGCTTGCTTGCCAGTCGCAACAACCTCCCGGTCAGCCCTCGCTCTGTGTGCGTCACCACGGCAGGGAACCAGTGCTGCACCAGCTGGGCTAACAACTTGACGGGTGCCCGCTACTCTCATCTTCGTGATGGCGCGGCGGCGGTCCTCAGGGGATGCCGCGGAAGTGCTGGATGGGTGTCGGGCAAGTCTTATGACACCTTGCTCGGCAGCACCTGCACCACCCAGTGCCTGTCTAACCGCCCCAATGGCTGCAACAACAACTAAGGGGGCTGCTGATGGTGATGCCGACGGCAAAGACCTGGCGATATGTGATGAGAATTCGTGAGGGCTTGTGAGGAGATGGGTGGGCCAAGTGAGGGAGAAGGTAAATGTGAGGATATGAAAAGGGTCCTAGTTCCAACGACGTACACTTGTAGCCATGGCTTTAAACTCCGCTTTTGATGCATGTTGCGAGTCCCATGATCAGCCTTCGGGAACCGTACCCTGCATTTGTCTTCCTGTACTTGAATGGTATCCTGATGCGACGGAGGATCTCGGCTACCGAACTGTTTCCCAGGTCCTTAGGGTGTCTGAGGGAGAGTAAAGAGATAGTTGGCAAGTCTGTGCATGAATCAGTACTTCAATCCGCGGGATGAAATGTGGGCATTAACCGACATGAGTTTTGGAATTGATGACCTTGGAAAACATAAGGGTTTGAGTAAGATTTTGAATCTTGATCTCCTCATGATGCGACCCCCACTCGGAGTTGCGCTGGTCGTTGGATGGAATCTCTCGCTGGCTTGCCCTCAGGGACGGCAGAGCTGTGGGATCACGGCATCTCGTAGACGACGCTGGTTGGCGCATGGGGTTACAGCTGAAGTTGACTTGATGCTTGGACTGTAGCCGCGAGTGGGTGGTATGTAGGTTATGGACGAGGGAGGCGCTCCATTCTCTACTCGACGTTCCGAAACCACGTTGGGGGAGCTTAGTGGCTTCCGTGGCACCAGGTGACCGTAAAAGCCACGTGGAGAGCGCTCGTCCGTGTGTGCCGATGGTTATACCCGAACAGTTCGTGATGTCGGGGTCGGGGTCGGGGTCGGGGCCGGATGTAGTCGTAGTAGCGGGAGGTTGGGAATAGAAGAGATGATATCGTGGGATGATGTGTTTCCGACGCGTCCGGATCATCGGCAATGGTGTGCTCTTATCAATATCCTTATCGGTTGAGGTTGAGTCGTCTGTTTCAAGCCAGCCAAATGACTTTCAGAAGTGAGGAAGGAGGGCAGACTGGTCTCAGTCGCCGGTGATCGAATGGAACAGGTGAAGTTCCGCAAAGAACCGTTGGAGCTGCAAAGGCGATGATGTCAATCATTCTGGAGAAAGCAGCTGACTGGACAAGGAACCCCTCCTTTTGGTGCGCTTGAGCCCCACTATCAGATGTGGAAAGTGGGGTCAGCATTGGAGTTTCCCGGGGAAGGCGCTAGACAGGGGTGAGCCGAACTTTGACAAAACGACAGGAAGCCATCGTGATTGTCACCATCCACGGTGGCGGGGCATTCTCGCTCTTTCTTCGAGTTGCATACTTATCGAAAGAGGACCAAGGCTCCAAGCAACCGTGACCCCGTCCACGCCAGCCCGGATGGAACTGTTCAGACCTCTGCCGTGCCGTGCCATGTCACGACTCGGAGGGGCTTCTCGAATCACGATCACTGACCATCCATGACAGTCCATGACAGGCTGCACTGTCCAAGTGTTTGGGCAGTAAGCATCCCGACAGACAAATGCTACGCCAGTTCCAAGATATATCGTTGGCCTCGAGGTCATCTCTTCGAATAAGAAGCGTAGTAGGTTGGTAGGACGGTTGGGCTCCAGTTCCTACCTAGGGCTACCTAACTCGGAAGCGGGAACGGGTCTGACTTTGATACGTCCGTGAAAGCTTAACGAACCAGCAAGAAGAAAACTGGAGAGGCCAATGGGAGTTGACAAACACCAGTGATGGAAAGGGAAAGAGCAATGAGAAAGGTTGCCGGGTAGAGCAAGACTGACGAAAGCTGCAGCAAGAGAAGAGGGGCAGCTCATCTCCCGTTCCTCGCCTCTTACCTTCCACTTAATCCTATCGATATCCCCTCCCACTTCTGTTGGTTTTTATATTCTACCAGCTCTCTTCACACCATCACCCCTTTTCGAATCAAAAACCCTCGTCTGTTCTGACCCACTATCTCTACTCTTTTGGAGGAATCGAAGGATCTCGATTCTAGACTCAAAACTCACACAACCCGCGTGTTTCTCCAGCAGCTCTGCACCAGTCACGGTGCAGCATTCCACTGGGTCCAACAGCTAGCCAGCAGAGCAACGGGAAGCTCCAGTAGCTTCGCGCGGGGTCGATTTAGTGTACTTGGTAGTGCCGCTAAGAGCATCTAGCCCATCAAGGTGCGTGGTGCTGCCCCACTTGCTCGTCTGTTATTGTCAGTGTCAGCCCAACCTCGGACAAGGGACCAGGAATAGAATCATACGTTTCGCATGTCATGGCATGTCATGGCTCGCCAACCTAGCTATATCTGTTCCTGGTCCCCACGGGATCGGGTCTCCCTTCTCTCTCTTTCCATCCATGAACGCGTCCTGACGTTCTGATCCTGCAAGAGATAATCCATCTTCCACCATGGCCTCCACCAACACACAGCGTGTCCCCCTCAGAGAAAGGAGGCCATCCGTTGGCGCTCCCCTCGTCGATATCCAGGGCGGCGTTGCTCCTGCCGGTGTCTCTCGTCCCAAGCACAAGAGAACCCTCACCGGCTTCGGTCCTGGAGAGATCAAGAATGTTGAAGGTACTTATGGACCCTTGTACCAGGAAATTCAAGACGGCCACTAACACCATCTTCCCAACCAGCCTCTATCCCCGAGCCCCAGCGCAAGGCTTGGCTCGAGCACCAGACCAGCGGCTTCAAGGACAAGGACGGCTTCGAAACCGAGGTTGTCCGCCATGTCGAGACCACCCTTGCCCGTAGCATGTACAACTGCGACGAACAGGCCGCCTACTCTGCCTGCAGCTTGGCCTTCCGTGACCGTCTCATTCTCGAGTGGAACCGCACTCAGCAGCGCCAGACCTTCGCCGACAGCAAGCGTGTCTACTATCTCTCCCTAGAGTTCCTCATGGGCCGTGCCCTCGACAACGCCATGCTCAACATCGGACAAAAGGACGTGGCCAAGGCTGGTCTCGCCGAGCTTGGCTTCAGAATCGAGGATGTCATCGAACAGGAGCACGATGCTGCTCTCGGAAACGGTGGTCTCGGTCGTCTCGCTGCCTGCTTCCTCGACAGTCTGGCTTCCCTCAACTACCCGGCCTGGGGTTACGGCCTCAGGTACCGCTACGGTATCTTCAAGCAGGAGATCATCGACGGATACCAGGTCGAGGTGCCAGACTACTGGCTCGACTTCAACCCCTGGGAGTTCCCGCGTCACGATGTCACTGTCGATATTCAGTTCTACGGCCATGTCACCAAGCGCACTGATGACAACGGCAAGACCATCGCTACCTGGGATGGCGGCGAGATCGTCAAGGCTGTCGCTTACGATGTCCCCATTCCCGGCTATGCCACTCCCTCGACCAACAACCTGAGACTATGGTCCAGCAAGGCTGCCAGCGGAGAGTTCGACTTCCAAAAATTCAATAGCGGCGACTACGAGAACTCGGTCGCTGACCAGCAACGTGCTGAGACCATCAGCGCCGTGCTTTACCCCAACGACAACCTCGACCGCGGAAAGGAGCTTCGTCTCAAGCAGCAATACTTCTGGGTTGCCGCTTCCCTCTACGATATTGTCCGTCGATTCAAGAAGTCCAAGCGCGCGTGGAGGGAGTTCCCCGAACAAGTTGCCATCCAGCTGAACGACACTCACCCGACTCTGGCTGTTGTTGAGCTCCAGCGTATTCTCGTCGATCTCGAGGGCCTTGATTGGGATGAGGCCTGGGGCATCGTCACTAACACTTTCGGTTACACCAACCACACCGTCCTTCCCGAGGCTCTCGAGAAGTGGTCCGTCCCCTTGTTCCAGCATCTCCTGCCCCGCCACCTCCAGCTCATCTACGACATCAACCTGTTCTTCCTCCAGACCGTCGAGCGCAAGTTCCCCAAGGACCGCGATATGCTTGGCCGCGTCTCCATCATTGAGGAGGCTCAGCCCAAGATGGTCCGTATGGCTCACTTGGCTATTGTCGGTTCTCACAAGGTCAATGGTGTTGCTGAGCTGCACTCCGATCTCATCAAGACCACCATCTTCAAGGACTTCGTGGAGGTATTTGGCCCTGACAAGTTCACCAACGTCACCAACGGTATCACTCCCCGCAGATGGCTCCACCAGGCCAACCCCCGCCTCTCCGAGCTCATCTCCAGCAAGACCGGCAGCCAGACCTTCCTCAAGGACCTGACCGAGCTGGCCAAGATCGAGCACTACAAGGACGATCCCGACTTCCGTAAGGAGTGGGCCGAGATCAAGTATGCCAACAAGGTCCGCCTGGCCAAGTACATCAAGAAGACCACCGGTATCGATGTCAACCCATCTGCCCTCTTTGACGTCCAGGTCAAGCGTATCCACGAGTACAAGCGCCAACAGATGAACATCTTTGGCGTCATCCACCGCTATCTTACCCTCAAGTCTCTCTCGCCTGAGGAGAGGAAGAAGTTCCAACCCAAAGTCTCCATCTTTGGTGGCAAGGCTGCTCCTGGCTACTGGATGGCCAAGCAGATTATTCACTTGATCAACGCTGTTGGAGCCGTTGTCAACAACGACAAGGAGATTGGTGATCTGCTCAAGGTCATCTTCCTCGAGGATTACAACGTCAGCAAGGCCGAGATGATCATTCCCGCGTCTGATCTCAGCGAGCATATCTCGACTGCTGGTACAGAGTGAGTTTTCCGTTATACGGGTTGGGAAAACTAGAAACTAACCAATAACAGGGCCTCCGGTACCAGTAACATGAAGTTCGTCCTCAACGGTGGTCTCATCATCGGAACATGCGATGGTGCCAACGTAAGCAAACCCTCTTCCATGCCATTCAATCTCTCGCTAACCCACCCTAGATCGAAATCACCCGCGAAATTGGCGAACAGAACATCTTCCTCTTCGGTAACCTCGCCGAAGACGTCGAGGACATCCGCCACAACCACACGTACGGCTCGCACACTGTCGACCCTGACCTTGTCAAGGTGTTCGAGGCCATCGAGAAGGGTACCTTCGGCGAGCCCAACGACTTCATGGGCATGATCTCTGCAGTCCGCGACCACGGCGACTTCTACCTCGTGTCGGATGACTTCCACAGCTACATCGAGACGCAGGAGCTCGTCGACAAGGCCTACCGCGACCAGGAGGGCTGGATCACCAAGAGCATTGAGAGCGTGGCGAGAATGGGCTTCTTCAGCTCGGATCGCTGCATCAATGAGTATGCGGAGGGCATCTGGAATATTGAGCCTTTGCCTATCAAGGACCAGTAAGGGGTGCAAACCCACACCGGGAAAGGGGAGACGAAAGATGAAAAGGGGGAAGCTGGATACCTATAACATTCTTGGATAGTTTTTTTGGGTGGAGTGGATTAAGGGGAGAGGACGGGATTGATGACTTACCTTTTTGATTACGCCGTTACGACTCACATGATCCTACGAGTGATGGCCTTTATTTGAATACAAAACCGTTATGACTTTTACATTTGCCAGAATCCCTCGCAATTTTGCATGGTTGCTTGATGGTGGTGAACACTAAATGTAATACTTCTGCCTTCTAACGACGCACGTGACAAAGGGACATGACAGTGATTAACAGAAAGAAGCAGGAGTAAGTCACCATGTGGCTGATGCTCCAAATTCCGGACAAGGCGAATTCCCTTATTATGGTGTTACTGATATTCATCGCGAACAAGTTCCACGTCGAATGGAATTATCGAGTGTCTCGCTCCTCATTGACATATCTCCTCTTCTTGACTGACTCCAACGGTGGGTGGTTCATTCATGTTATCATCAGGTGCCTCCTACCAGGTAGTTTTTCGATGCGCCCTCAATGCCCAAGTTCTCCTTCTTATGTTTCCCTGGGGCTGCTGGCCTGTGTCTAATATCCTCGTCTTCTCACTTTTCTGCCCTTACTTTATTTACGTTTACTTTTGACTCTCTTCTCATGGATGTTTATGATGATAACTTTCATCATACTTGCTTTGACATGCATGAATATCCAGTCTCATTTCGGTGCTTTATCTATCATATGACTTTTGACAACTTCCGCTCGCGTTAAGTAGTAAAATAGACTAGACTCTTGTCTACTACGTTTGGTTTGGTTTGGTCTTTGGTCTTTGGTCTTTGATCGCCGGTCTTTTGTCTTTGATCCCCAGGGGCAGGGGGCAGGCAGTTTTAAGTAGAGGTAATGTATGTTGTGGAGTTTGTGAGGTGTGAACAGTGAACATCATCTGCCGCATTCATATGAGTGAGTCCCTTTTGCGAGGCCTTTTAGGAGGAGACATCATATTAGAATAAAAAAAAAATTAAAAAAAAATTTATAAAAAAAGGCTACGTTGTTAGCAAGAAGAAAGACAAAGGTTTTTTTTTTCTGATACATCTAGATCCAGATCCTTCTAACGTTAGTCTAGGTACTGCATCTGATTCCCGTCGCGCGAAGATAAGGTACCTTGGATGATGATGATATTCCAGGTGGATTTTCTGTTTCTGTTTTCTGTTTCTTGATGTTCCGGTATTTGATGGAGCGGAGGGAATGGTTTTACTCCAGCTGGTCCAGATTCGCTTTTATACCTACCTTACCTTATCTGCTACATACCTACTTGGATCTTTTAAACAGACAGTGACGAAGCCTGGCTTGGCGAGATTACCTAAGGTACGTATTAAGAAGCTTTCTCATTGGATAAAGTACCTTATGAGGAAGAGCTGTGTTTTTTGTTTTTCTTTTTTTTTTTTTTTTCTTTTTTTTCCCCATGTTCTCGTCTCGTCGGTGTTATCTGGTTTTTCTTCTCCTTCTTCTTCTTGAATTCGGTCCCGTATGTCCCTTCTCTTGCATAGGGTGTTATGTATATGGCGTAGCGTATGGGGCTCTTTGACCAGAGCTTTAGTGTACCTGTACGCAATTTTGTTGCTGGTCTGGTCCTGCCTGCAGGAAGCTCGGCCGGCTGGTGTAGCACAAACTGACAGATTCGATCGATGTCGGTAACCCCGTTGAGATACGCCGTTACGATTCTTCAAGACTTTTGTTGCACGAGGTCGATGGGTGCGGAGTATCTATCGCCGTTATAGCTTATAGCCATGTGGTGTCCTCTAGTCTAGTCTAGGTTGGTCGTACAGAAGTTGGACACGCAAGCGATAGAGTTGTACGACATGAAGACTGCGTGAAGCTGCCATGCTTCGGGATAAGATCTTCATGAAGTCGGTGTTCTAGAAGGCACGTAGAAGGACGAGAGGTCTGAGTTTCGTATGCATCTAGACCCTCACGACTACTAGGAGCTCTCATATGGGCGAGTTATATATGAGTGTACAGAATAGTTCGAGAACAATCTCGACCACCTGGTCGTCGGTTGCTCAAGGCGGTTCTGTGCGATTGGTGTTAGAGTTGTGTATCCCCCAGGCTCGCTCGTCCATAACCACTCACCTTCTCCCCCCTCAAGCACATGATCTAGGTGGACTGTACCCCATATCTTGTCCCCATTGTGTAGCATCACCAGGGAAAGGTGTCTTTGCGTTGCTTTTATGTTGTGCCAGTTGTACCAACAAGCTATAGATAAACACAGCTCTGTGACAGCTGAGTTAGTAACGTTGGAGGTACAAGGGACCTTCTAAGCCGTCTTGACCTGTGCGGTGTCACTGCGATGCTGTCAATTTGTATGTGAATTCTTGGTAGGGCTGTTGCCACTCAGACCTGACCGGATCAAGGGCCCAAGCCGAAGGGGTCCAGTTCTCGGAGAGGCCCGAACCGGCGATCCCATATTGTTGTGCAAGCCACTCTCGAGTCCATCTCAATTGCAGTTTGCAGATCACCGTTGCGGATCGCCGAGGCTCCATTGACTGGCCAGCCGCCGAACATCTAGCCAATTTGAGCCTCCATCCACCCACTCACCAGCCAGCGTGCGAGCTAGCGAGCGAGCGTGTCAGAGTGTCGGCGTGCTAGGAGGTGCCATTCGGAGTCGACGATAGCTTCACGTTCCTTGGTCCCACAGTCGCACCCCATCGGTGTCAAAGCGTGTCGAGTCATGCAACTTCTTGGCAGGGAACTATTTGTCACACGAATGTGTGTCTTTGGTCCATGGATGGAGATCATGGACGGATGGGATTTGCTCCATGGGCATCGACATGGCTTGATGGCCCCTTGCCCGACTCCCCGATGGGACGGGATGGATACAGTATGTATGGGAAGTCGATGGCAGGCAGGGTGATCTGTTTCCCCCATGGTATCCCTGCTGCCGTTGCTTTAGACCGGGCAGACCGGCGTTGATAAGGAGGGAGACAAGGGGGAGGATGGAGGCATGGAGGCTCAAAACGGGAAACGAGGGGGCAGACAAAGGGGATCGGGGGTGACGAGGGTGGGAATAGTTGCATATCCCACACTTGTTTCAAGCGTCTGGTTGGTTCCCGTTCAAGCCGAGAATATTGACCCTACCCTGGGGGAGCTGGAAGTGATCGACCGCATACAGCATACAGTATGTCGTGTAGCTTCCGGAGTAGGCGTCCAGGACGGAAGCTGTGAGCTGGAGCTGTCAGCGCAGGGTTGTAACACTACCGACGGCAGCGTGGGTGTTGACAGCCTCCCTTCTTTTACTGACGGGTTACCTGTGATGGGAATGTGAGAATGCATCTGAGCTGCTGGGCCGCCTGCAGTATGCATAGAGGACCCTGGCTGCGATGCAGAGATAGATGGATGACATTCCCGTGTAGCGCAGTGTGTAATGTATGCAATGAATTCGATGACAAGACCCTTACAGGCCCTTGTTAATTGGTCGATATTAAAAGACCGAATAGAGCCAACACATGATAGTGATTACTTTGACATGCTTTCTGCCTTGAAAAACGTGCTTTTGCTGTGCATTTGCACACTAGCAGCAGCAGTAGTGTAGTGTAGCAAAGAGTCTCGTGGACCCTATCAAAATTGAGGGTACTATCCCCCTCCTGCTTCTCAGGTCTCGTGTGACTGATCCAGGGTTCTAACAGGGTCCGGGCCATGGGGGTCAACAACCAATGGTGTCAACGACTCTCAAGACAAGCGGGAAGGACACTGGCCCAGTTTACGACCATCGCAAAATCAGTTTGTACCCCAGCTTTTGGGCTTGGCACGCAAGTGCATCACCACTTCCCAAGGTAAGCAAGAATATTTGACGACCATAATTATCTAGGAGTGTATATGGATAAAAAGAGCTTTAACAGCCCATTGACATGCAATAACAGTCACTGAATTTGGTGGGTGGTTGTTGGCGGTGGTCATTAATTTGGCCAGACAGAGCCTGGACCTGAACGGGTTCGCGGGTAGCTACGCTGACGACGTCATCATGCATAAAACGGGCCTGGAAGCTTCCCCGTCCTGACCCCGCTGATTATTGACAAGGCTAGGAAGATTTGGGAATAGTTGCGTGGTATTTGTGATGGATGGTCACTAATAGCGCCGTTTCAACATGCAGGCACTGCAGGGTACCAATCGATGTCCAGCCCAGGGGTTTTTTTTTTTTGGTTGAATTTCCCTCGGCTTGGGGATAACAGGGACCAGCAGGGACAACGGACCAAGGGTCTCTGGTTATGACGGCATTGTGGTTCCGCACTTTCTCGGTACGTAGTTTAGAATTGTTGGGGTGGTTTTGTATGTGCTCAAGCTGGAACTGTAGCTTCAGCACCGAGGGGAAAGTGAGAGATATGCTGATATGGGGGACGATGAATGTTTATGCTGACTGATATGGGCTTCTGTCGTCTGACTTGGGGTCTGGTTAAAGATAAGATGACTTGATCTGGGATTTGCTGTAGTACGCAGATCATCTGAAGGTCGTGATCCCAACAGCGCGGAGATGGGAACAAAAGGAAAGATGGGATGGGATGGCGCGGTTGGCAATAAAAACAGTATCCGTGGGTAGGAAACCGGACGGTATACTTTTACATTCGGGGAGTCTTGGTCCCTGCTGATCACGGGAATGATCCGTGATCAGTGCAACTTGTATGGCACACAACGGTGAGACTGTCCGCGACACGTGCTACTTTGGAGGCAGGCCTGGCAGGTGAATATCAGAAATTCCCGATATCCGATCATGGAGGGGGGGAATGGGAAAAGAGAGGGCCGTCGAGGAGGGGCTCTGATATGGAGCCTTGTCAATCTTGTTGTGGGATGAGACCCAACTAGGGTCTTTGAAGGCTCTTGGGGGTCCTCGGGGTGTCATCGAGATGGCCAGCATATTGAGTGGGTGGATGTCTTCCAGTAGTGGTGTGAATGACTTCCACTTGTACACAACCACGACAACACTATCATTTGCGTTGATACCCAAGCCCAGCAACTTGAAAAGCCCAAGGTAAGAATGACGAGACGGAGATATGGCGACTTTGCCAGGAAGGAGAAGCGTGGTCAATGACGCGCCTATCGCTAATGGTGGAGTGGCCATGTGTGGTTGATGTTTCGAGCCGACTCATGGAGGCTGAAAAGACATGCTGGATGAGTCTAAGCGCTGGGGGATGGTCCAAGCTTTGAGTGTCTGCAAAGCATTCCGTTACATGGCGGTTTCGCTTCTCTGCTAGCAATGAGCTTACTAAATGGTCGCCAGGGTATGTCTCCGTTGATATTCAGCTTGTCCGCTGAAAATCTCAAACGGCATGGCAATGCATTGTAAATCGCTGCTCCTCTATGTTCCACAACCCGGAGCTTTTCTTCCAGACACGTTTACTGACAACCTGTTTATTGCCCTTCTTGTCGATGTGACAATCATGGCTTTTCTTGGAGTCAGTCACTGAAGTTCAAGTGATACTTCGGGAGGGGGAAGCCGCGCGTGACTGAGGTTCAGCAGTCGGAGGAACGGCCGGTTCTCTTACACTCAAGGGAAAGAAAGATGTCAACGTGGAATGTCGACTCTGCGCTAGGACCAGTCACCGCCAGATTGACCATTGGCTGAAATGCTCGATCAAAGTCCGATTGCGCCCAAATTCGCGATTTGGGGAGACCGTGGGAATGGATGGCTTGCGATGGCTTGCGATTGCCTGCCCAGGCCGAGCGGGAGTGGGCCTTTTGGCATGTCTCGGCGACAAGGGGTCGTGGTTAGCGCGGTCAACGCTGGTGAGCCCCACCCCGCAACTACGTCATAGCCTCCGTTGCCCCTCGTCTGGCCAGTCAGCCAGTCTTGGCTTGCGGTTCCCCTACAAAAACTACCACACCATTGCATGTATGCACTATCAGATGAGTGTCTGTTGATGAAGCCGAATGTGGTCGGTGAACAGGATGTAATGAGTACTTATTGACTGAGGGTTTAAAAGTAACACAACAAAGACCCAACGTTATGGGAAATTGAGGGTCAAATTTCCAATGTATGCATAAAAAGACACTTTACCTGCAAGAGCAAGCAGGTGGGAGGGATGATTCTTTGACTTGCGCATACATAAGTACCCAAGCTGCACATAAGAAGACATCAACATGGCATCCATTGAGGCTATCTTCACTTTCTCAGACGGCCCTGCAGTAACAGAGACAGTTAACAGCATATCAGACATGACAACATCCAGTGGAGGAATGGTGGTATACATGCAAAACACGAGACACACTAGGGGTAGGGAAGTCAAGGGGTACAGGTACCCAACCAACGACAAAAAGAAAGCGGAAAATGGATGAGCCAAAGCATGGAATTTGACCAAGACGGGAATTCAGCATATCCTGTTCTCCAGTCCCGGCGTCGTGTTCCCGGTCTCGAGGACGGTCGCCGATGTAGGGCAGGGTGGTGCCAGCTCTTCATGCTCTCTTGTTAACCCTATTGGAGGTTGCCGGCCCCTGCTGATAGCGCCTTAACCGTTTCGAGCCGTGTCTCCCACTTCCTTGCCCGTGAGCCCGGCCTCCCGTTCCATCCTCGCTGCATCTTCACGCACCCTTGCCTGGCTCATCGGGTGTTCAGGTTCAGATTCAGGTTCAGGTGGAGGTGCAAAAAGACTTGACTTGTTGTTTACTGCTCGTAGATCCTTCTTTTCTCTCCTCTTTATCACCTGCGCTTTCGCTCCTCCTCTTCCCGTCCTCTCTGCTTTTCCTCCTCTTCAAACATATTGTGCTTCTGCGACGCCCCTGCGACATCATCTTCGCTTTGCGTGTTTTTTCCCTCAGTCTCGGACCTCTGTCGTTGTCGTTGGCCTATACTAGCCTCAACCCACCAACCAAACCCCCATCGCGATATTCCTCGGTTAAAAGGAGTCCGACTTCGACCTCTGCTTGACTAAACTCGCCAAGAGTGCGGGTAGGTGCAACTACCAAAAAGCATTCCATTATCGGAAAGTGCGGGGCCGTCGGTTCTAACTTCGAATCGCCCTTGGATTGCAAAAGAGATTTTACAACAACATCAACACAATAACAATTCTCACCAACCATCCGACAACGAATTCGTGACATACACGACACGAGGAACTGAAGATCGCTCCATATCGAGTAGGACACACGAGTTGCGGCGCCAGAGTCCCAATCACTCATCGATCGAGATCCGAGCCGAACCACGCACCTGCCAACCACTCGTCGCTGCCCCTCCTATCCGGATTCAATTTGGGTAAAAACTCCAGTTCTGTTAGTGAACTACTGCAGGTAAGCGGGCGGATCCCCACCAAATCAAGGTCCACCACTAAAGGCCAATTCCCTCCCCGGCCGCACTTCCCCGCCCTGGCAACCTGCCTGGCGCACACTAAATTGCCCAGGTTGCGCTGGAGAAGTGGGAGTGGGATGGATTCCTTTTTCTGTCCATTGCGCCCCCTTGCATTCGGCTCCCACTCGCTCTCCTTCTCTTCCACTTTTGCTCTCGGTGCCCAAGCTAAACTTTATTTTCTTCCCAAGACAATACCAAAGTTTTAGGTTCGCCTTCAGGAATTCTCAGCCTTTGCCCCATCCCCTCATTGTGCGTACCACGCAGGCAACATCATCCGACCACCAGCCGACATCGTCTCTTCCTTACACAAAACACGAAGCGCCCGATCACCGGATCCCTTCACTGTCGCCACTGAATCAGACATCGCGTTTGACCTGCGTTTTCGACTCTCGGCCAAGCTTGCCCCGCGCTCCTACCAGAGACAGGGCTACTTAGTCTTCCAGCAACCCTCACTCCGTCCTTTGTTCTGTAACCACAACCTCGACACCGCAAGTCAATAGACACCACACGTCACAATGGCCGAATTCATCCGCGCCCAGATCTTCGGAACTACCTTTGAGATCACCTCGAGGTTGGCCCCCCGCGACGAATCTTTCATTATGCGCTCTAGTCTGATCCCGCGATAGGTATTCCGATCTCCAGCCCGTTGGCATGGGAGCTTTTGGTCTTGTCTGGTACGTTTTGCTGCACCATATCGAAATATCGCCAGACACGCCATGCTAACGATACCTGCCGCGCAGCTCCGCGAAAGACCAGCTCACCAACCAGAACGTTGCGATCAAGAAAATCATGAAGCCTTTCAGCACACCAGTCCTCGCCAAGCGCACGTACCGTGAGCTGAAGCTTCTCAAGCACTTGAGGCATGAAAACGTTGGTCTCCCAGATTCCATCGTACAAGTACAAGGGAACTATGCGACTAACATGCTGCGCTACAGGTCATCTCTCTGAGCGATATCTTCATCTCTCCTCTTGAGGATATCTATTTCGTTACCGAGCTTCTCGGAACCGATCTTCACAGGCTTCTCACTTCTAGGCCTCTTGAGAAGCAATTCATCCAGTACTTCTTGTACCAGATCATGGTATGTCACCCCTCTGTCGCACGAGAACGACGGCAACAACTGACTCCAACCTTAGCGCGGCCTCAAATACGTCCACTCCGCCGGTGTCGTCCACCGTGACTTGAAGCCTAGCAACATCCTGGTCAACGAGAACTGTGACTTGAAGATTTGCGATTTCGGCCTTGCGCGTATCCAGGATCCTCAGATGACTGGCTATGTTTCTACTCGTTACTACCGTGCCCCCGAGATCATGCTCACGTGGCAGAAGTACGACGTCGAGGTCGATATCTGGAGTGCCGGCTGCATTTTCGCCGAGATGCTCGAGGGCAAGCCCCTCTTCCCCGGCAAGGACCATGTCAACCAGTTCTCCATCATCACCGAGCTTCTCGGCACTCCCCCAGACGATGTCATCAACACCATTGCTAGCGAAAACGTGTGTACCACCCCCACTCTGCCTAAGGCTCTGCGACACAGTTGCTAACTCTCTGTTAGACCCTGAGATTCGTCAAGTCCCTTCCCAAGCGCGAGCGTCAGCCTCTGAAGAACAAGTTTAAGAACGCCGATCCTTCTGGTATGTCTCAGCCGCTGGCCATCGTAGGATACACAACATGCTGACTTGTCTTAGCTGTCGACCTGCTCGAGCGCATGCTTGTCTTTGACCCCAAGAAGCGGATAACTGCCACCGAGGCCCTATCCCACGAGTACCTTGCTCCCTACCACGATCCCACCGACGAGCCTGTTTCCGAGGAGAAGTTCGATTGGAGTTTCAATGACGCCGATCTTCCGGTCGACACATGGAAGATCATGATGTGAGTTCACCGCATTAATATGATGGGCTGAGGACCAACAACTAACCGAGCCACAGGTACTCCGAGATCCTTGACTACCACAACGTCGAAGCCTCAGGGCAAATGGAGTTCTCCGACGAACTTGTGCAATAAAACACGGCAACGGCAGGGTCGAGATATGACCCCGAACCTTCGATACAGGGGTAGAAGTCCCCTGGCTTCATGATACCACGACATCATGCCACATGTTTTCTTACCGTCATAATCCACTTTTCTTCGGTCAACTTTTTGGGGGTTCTCCGAGTCTGTTTTTGTCTACAATGTTTGAAGAGCGGGGAAGCGGATACACATCAGAAAACTGTATCCAGGTCCCGGATACTAGGGAAGTTTCAAAGAAAGGGCGAGGGCATTGCAATTGAGTATGTCCAGAGAGAGGGCCGCATGCATGGGAAATACACGTACACAGGCACAGGCGATCTTTGGGGTTAGGGTTAAATAAGACAAGAAGTGAAAGAAACCAGGATGCGAAAGAGGGTGCTTGCGCTTGTTGACTGCTGAACCGCGACCGATTTTTTACCAATGATGGAAATCCTGGGCATGCTTGGCGTTTGGGGAGAGGGACGGATGTGTTATCTCGAGACCGCTACTTGTTGATGGTGGACAACCGGACTGTATTGCTATGGAGACAAAGTAGCTGGTTGCTCATTAGGCATCTAGTTGCTAATGAACAACAGGAAAAACGCCATTAGGGATCGGTCATACGGGCACACAGGCGGTCGGATAGAGTTGAGATTCTATATCAATCCGAGTATATGATAGACTTTCTTGTAACACCAGCTCACCTCGGAGTTTAACGGGTTTGCATTATACATGTTTAGTCGGAGATCGCCAAGATAAGACTCTTGGCTCAGGGGTTGTGAAAAGGGGGTGAAGAGCGGGTGAAGGGGCTCGAGAGAGGGTTTAAAGCCAGGTGGTAGCTCCGACTGGCGACTGGGGAGGGAAATGCGGTGTTGAGATTCAATTATCACCATCGTTGCCGTCGCCAAGACTCATGGTTAGGCGGTTTGGTGCCCATTCCGATGCACGTACGCTACAATGGTAATTGCATAAGGCACTGACCGGGAAAACCCGTGAAACGCCACTCAACCAATTGGAGGATGCCACCCCGCAGGAGGGGATCTCATCAAGATATCGCAGCCCACTGATGAGGTGTTATTCAGCGCTGTGGGTTCCCGTCTTCAGGCGGTGGGAACGAAGCACGAGCCGCCCAGCCCGGGGCCCAGCAGCCATTGTCACGAACGCGACTCGTCGAATTGTCGGAGAGACTGGAAGTTCCAATCCTCCCGTCCTCTTCAACTTCCTTGCCACAGAGGGAACGACTGTGTAGAAATGTTTCGGTGTTGATAGAAACAACTCATTATCGTCAACTCCTGTTTTTATACTCTGGTCACTGAACGGCGACGACATACGCCGCCATTTCTTACCTCAACCCAAGACTATACCAGCCCAATTAGACAACCTCCGCCATTCTCTTCGTCGCCGCTTTTATATACACCTACCATATGGAGATATCTTGAATCAACGGCCGCGAGAGAAACATCGAGATATTGAAGCGAGCGGTAGCTTTTGGTGGAAGCATCGGATTCACTTCTTCTGCCGCCATCCTGCACCCCATACATTACCAGTCGCAACTCCGGGATCCCGGATCCCCAGCCTAGACAATGTCCGTTCCCCCTACACCGACAACAGAGAGAAAGCCGGGCTTCACCCCGCTCGTCGCCGTCGTCGACTTCCACCATGCGCGCGGCCCCGAGGTCGAGAGGTGGTTCGGCGTGCCCGAGGATAGCGATCCAGCCGGCGAGTATGACTGGGGGCTGTTGCCGTTTATGGCCTTGAGTGATGGTGCTCATGCGTAAGTCCTTTCCGTTCTCCTCCTACTTCTTGAGTCCAGACATGACAACTGACGCATTGGACAACACACAGCGCAACAGAGGACTTCTCCTACTTCACCCTCCTCCGCCCCGCCACCGCCTCCGACCCCGAAGCCACCTCCCTCTTTGGCATCTCGTGCACCCGCCAGATGGACGCCTCCCAGCTGCTCAACCGCCCCGCCGAAGTCACCCGCTCGACCGTGCAGAAAGCCGTTGTCATCATCGCCGACTCGCCTCAGTACTTTGGCATGTTGCGCGAACGCCTGAGCGTCGTCACAAAGGCCTGGTTCGCCCAGCGCGAGTTCACGGACGTCGAGATCCTCCGCCGCTTTCAGGAGAGCCTAGCGGATGAGAAGGCGCGCGGCACTTTGCTGGGCGAGAAGGAGGAGGACAGGGATTTATTTCTCGGCATGAGCCTACGGGAGCTGGTGCGCGAGTTCCGGTGGCAGACACTGGTGCTGCTCAAGTGCTGTCTGCTCCAGCCGAAGATGCTGTTCTTTGGGTCAAGGTGCGAGAGGCTGTGCATGATGCAGTTCTCGCTGATCAGCCTGATCCCGGGGCTGCTGAGGAACTTGCAAGACTCGGCCGGTCCGGAGCTGGATAACTACGAGAAGAAGCTACAGAGGCCGACGAGCTTGCGGACTAGTGATCGCAACTCGCTGCTGGCGTACATGGGCTTACCGCTTCAGATCTTTGGCAAAGGTAGCTTGTTCGGCCCGTATACCCCCCTTCAGCAGCTAGACGTCCTAGCGGACTTTGGCACCAAGTCCTACATCGTCGGCAGCACCAACTCTCTGCTTCTCCAGCAGAAGGACCGCTACTCCGACATCCTCATCAACCTCGACGAAGACTCCATCAACATCACCTCCCCTAGCCTCAAATCCGCCCTGGCCCTGTCCACCCCCGACCGCCGCTGGATCGATTTCATCACCCAAAACGTCAACGACACGTGGGACGACGCCAACCCGGGCATGCCCAAGACCATGGGCTACGTCGGCTCCGAGGAGTTCATCCGGCTGCAGTTTGAAGAATACCTGTTGTCGCTGATCTCCTCGGTCAAATACCACAACCACCTCGCCATCCACTCCCAAAACCCACGGATGCTGCTGCCGCACATCGAAGGCGATCCCTCGCTCGATTTCAACGCCGACTTCATCGAGGCCTGGAAGCGTACGGAAAATTACCGCATCTGGGACGGCCACACGGACTCGCACCTGTTCGACATTGTCGAGCCGAAGCACCCCTGCGCCGGCGGGCTGACGATCGATGACGTGCAGAGACGCATAGCGCAGCAGGTGCAGGATCTGCACCTTGACGAAAGGTTTGCAGTCGGCAAGGAGGTGCTGGGTCGGAATCTTCAGGCGGGCAAAGAGAAGGCGAGCACCATGTTCAATAAATTGTATGCGGATATGGAGGCCTTGAGGGAGCAGAGACGGAAAGCGGCGGAGGAGGCGGAGAAGCAACGACAGGCTGAGGCGGCAGCTACTGGTGGGAACGGGCAGCACGGTAGCGAAAAGGGCGGCAGTGGGAGTGAGAACGGGAACGGAGGGAACGGACAAGGAGGACTGGCGCCAGCGGCCGCGGTGTCCACGGTAGGCAGCAAAGCCGGCGCCTTTGTGAGCAGCTGGACGGCCTGGGCGGGTGAGAAGAGGAAAGGATGGGGCCGCTCGGCACCGACGACACCGATTACCGAGACTACGCCCATCCCTCCCACCACCGGCACGGGTACTACGACGTCAACCGAGACATCTCCACAAGACAAGGAGAAGGAAAAGGAACAGGAAAAGAAAGGATGGGGCTGGTCCAAAGCCCTCAAGAACCGCACCTCGGTCCTTCTCAGCGGCGGCGGGGGCTCCTCCGAGGAAAGAGAAACGTTCATGCCCCAATCCCCTCAGCGAAACGGGGCGTATGCCGCTCTTCCGCTGGCTACAGGCAGTCCGGAGTCTACGAGAACTACCAGAACGGGAAATAGTAGCAATACCGGTGGTGGGCAATCAAGGACGTTTAGGGGGAGGGCGTTGAGTGGAGAGAGTATGTTGGATGCAGCGGTGAGTGAGGATGGGTTCTCTGGGAGTGAGTTTGGAAGTCCTGAACGGGTACGCGGGATTGCGAGAAAGCCGGTGGGTGGCGCCGGATCAAGGCCGGGGACGGCAGGGACTGTGGGGAGTGTGAATTTGATGAGTGTGGCGTCGCCGGAGGTGGTGAGGGGGGCGGGTACGACGACTACAGCGGCGGCGACGGCGACAAAGGATGATGGAAAGGATGAGAAGGATGAGAAGGATGAGAAGGATGAGAAGGAGGATAAGGAGGATAAAGGCATGGAGGAAGTCTCACGCGACGATCCCCCAGCGCCGGTAACGACAGCGGCGGTGGTGGAGGATAAGAAAGAAGCGACATCATCACCAGTCACGGCACCTGTTCCAGCGCCGCTAACGATCACGACGACAGAAGAGACACAAAAGGAGAGGTCACCGTCAAGGTCACGGTCCCGATCGCCATCACCACTCCAGTCGCCGGCGGTTATAGTGACTGCTGAAGAGGCGGCGAAGGCGAGGGAGGATTTGGATAAATAGTTTGGAGAACTACGAGCGATGGAAAGTTGGAATATAGCGAAGCGTTTTGGATTGTTAATGTTCATATCGTTACGAGTGGCTGAGCTCTGTTCGAATTATAACATGCAGCGTGTTTGCTTATTACCTCCGTCAACCCCCTGTTTGGTGACTATTGAAAAGTCCGGAAGTCACCAATCGCCCAATTTACGAAATGATTTTTCTTACAACTTTGAGGGCGTCTTTCTTGGAGCTATTCATTTCTCTTCTATTTTTGCTAGAATTTTAGAAAAATGGTAGATGTGGTTGTCATTGTTGCATCGTGCCCACTAATAGTTTTCTATGGTGTACGCTAACATTTCAGATTGTCCCAGATTATTTTTGTTGAGGAAAGGTCCCACCACCGAACCACACCAACAACCCCCAAGTAGAAGGTATTTTTCTACAGTAAAGAGATCTTTACCGAGCCGGATAAATCGACTGTGTACCTGAATTTTCCTTCAGCTCAACCACCAATATTCGCTGTGTGATCCTTCTCACGATGCGCTCAAAAAGAGGACAACCGCGGCAATGCTGGAAGGCCAGAGGGAGGAGGAGGCGATATCGGAAGCAAAGCACACGAGCCAGGACGCGGTTCATTGAGAAGTACAACTCCAAGAGCTCAAAATTAGGCTAAAGGGAGGCATAGTTAGAAGCACAACAATGAGAGCTTCAAACTCAACAACCACTACTATAATACCGCCGATACCAGTTCCGCGCGCCCATGGTAATGCCCTTATCCATATCAAGTCAGAGTTGGATATCAATTGAGCGCTTCGAAAAAGGTCGTTTTGAGCTCTCTTTATCGTGGTTCGAAATGATGACTTTTGGTGAGGATTTGGTGGTGCGCGTGCGTGAAGTTGATGCCAAGCCTGGGGTAACGGTCTTGGCTTGAGCTTGGCTGTCAGTTTGTATGGCCCCACGCCGCCGAAATATCTGGGCACATAGTCGATTATCCGGCTCGATCTTTACGACTCCAAGGCCACTGGGAAGGTGCGCTGTGCACTTAGCAATGAGGGGTATTTATACCTACCTTAGTTTTCCGGGGGTTTCTCCTCTCTTGGTTTCTTCTAATCAACCACCACCTGATTCCCAAAAACAACCCTTGCCCTTCACATTGGTGTTCACCACATTCGCCAGTTTCAAGAAAGCTACAAAGTTCGCCACCGAGTCATCGGGGAGTGACATCGCCTTGTTCCCTCCCATTTCTCCCTCCCATTACCTCCCAAGCGGCGCCTACCATTCAACCATGAAAATGTTTTGAAGCGGTGCGGGTCTGCTGAAAAGCAAGGGTGGTTAAACGTGAGCCCGCGAGCCCCGGAGGACTGAGTCAAGATCCCCAAGATCCAACTAGTCGCATCGGGAGTACTTACCGTTCGGGACAAGATGCGTTCTCTCATGTCCCTAAAAGGCCTGTGAAGGCGACAAGTATTGAGCTGAACGGTGGGCCGTCGGAGGATCGACCGTGGGGAGCTGAAAGGTGTGTGAAGCCAATCGGCCATAACGAGGAGTTCCAGATATGGAGTCTTGGAGACCTCAGTGGTCTCGCGCGTGCAGATCTTATTGATATATATTGGGGGGTAAGGAAAGTCGAATCCCAAAAGACAGAATCCCAAAAGACAGAATCCCCAACGTACAACGACACGAAATCTAGCAATCGTGAGTTTGTCGAAACCGAACTCACGTATCTTGGCCAAGCGGTTGCTGACACACATCCAGGACTTTCGTTGCCAGACAACAACATCAAAAAGATGGCCGAACAGACCCTCATCGAATACTTAACCACCCGACCAATTCCTATTCCCACCTTCACGCCCACCGGCCCCAATGCCAGCGAATACGAACGCTCCGTCGCCACCGCCAACCTCCTCTACCGATTCACGCGTCCGGCCTGCGTAGTCCAGCCGGAGAACCGAGACCAGGTCAAGCAAGTCATCACGAAAGCCAAAGAACTCAGCGTGTCCGTGACCATCAAATGCGGCGGACACTCCTACGCCGGCTTCTCCACCACCAACGAAGGCATCCTGCTTGACCTTGTGCGGATGAACAAAGTCCATCTCGACGTCGAACACGACCTCATTACGCTGGAGGGCGGTGCCCTATGGGGCCATGCCTATAAGGCCGTGGTCAACGGCCGACACAACGGCATCATTATCAACGGCGGGCGCTGCCCCACCGTCGGCGTCGGCGGCTTTTTGCTCGGCGGCGGACTCGGTCCGTTCACGAGGAGCTTCGGCATGGGCTGCGACACTCTGAAGTCAGCCACGCTCGTCACTGCGGACGGGGACATCGTCACCGTTAGCGATGAGGACCCGGCCAACTCGAAAGAGAAGGATCTCTTCTGGGCGCTGCGCGGCGCCGGCGGCGGCAACTTTGGCGTCGTTGTCGAGTTCAAGATGTCCATCAGCCATCTTCAGAACGCAGAAGGGCTGGTGGTGGCGGGGAGGTACACCTGGTATCCCAGCCCGACGACGGAGGCAATGAACGAGTTCATGAGCACGATGGAGACGTTCTACACGACCGACTGGCCGAAGCAGATCACGATCGACAGCTCCTGGCTTTGCGACCTCAAACAGACCAGCAGCGAGCTCGGCGTGCGCTTCCTGGTCTACTTCGACGGCACCAAGTCGGAGTTCGACGCGCTGATCGACAACAAAGTGAAGCAAAAGAACCCGAACCTTGCGAAGCAGCTCAAGCGTCGCTCCCTAGCCGAGAAGTCGACCCGTTTTCTGCACGAGACACTGGCGTCCCAGTGGTCCGAGGAAACCATAAAGGCCTTCCCATCCGGCCCCGAGACCTCGCACAAGCTGTACTCGTCGTTCGTGTTCAAGAACGACGACGCCTCGAAGATCAGAAGCGTCATCGACATCATCAGACAAGAGATGCGCGCCTTCCGGCGCGAGTTCAGCGATGGCGAAAGCGGCCTGCTGCAGGTCACCTGGATCCACTCGGGCGGGGAGGCAAGCGCAACAAGCTCGGAGGACACGGCGTTCCCCTGGCGCGACGGCACCTACCACGCGTACATCATGCTGGAGTGGCAGGAGAAGTGGTTGACGACGGACATGCGAGGGTTCATGCAGAAGTTCAAGGAGAGGCTGAGGCCGTTGTCGATGGAGCGATGTGCTGCGTTCATAAACTTCCCTGACGCTGCTTTCCAGTCGAATGCGAGCGAGAGGGCGTACTATGGCATTAACCGCCCGAAGCTGCAGCTCATCAAGCAGCTCTGGGACAAGGACAACTTCTTCCATTGGAACCAGGGGGTTCGTCTTCCTGCCCCTCTCCCAACGGAAGCGGAGTTCAATGCAAGGACGGCGAGGTTGCTCACTATGAACAAGCCGTCATTGTATATTTCAGGAGGCGAAGGGTTCCTACCTTCGACTCCCAGCTTTGGGCTCGTGTCGGAATCGAATTCAGCAGCATCGCCACCTTCTTTGCTTGGTGATGATGGCGAGGACGGTTCTTTGGACGATGAGGCTGAGATCGTGGATATCGACGAGCAATGGGACAGCTTTGATCACCAGGCGGCGAGCGGGAAGATCGACTACGGTGCGTTTAGCAGAGGTATTGTCGACTTGAGTAGCTTGGGATTCTAGTGTCGCCCGGGTCAAGAAAAGTATCAGTACACTCTGGATGAACTTGGGAGAGAGTGTGTGAAGAGTACATACATAGAGATAAGCCCATAGGAAGATGGAGGGAGGGGGGGGGATGGAAACAAGGCCATGTAGTCACTCCCCGATAATTCGGTGGCGAACTTTGTAGCTTTCTAGAAAAAGTTGAAACCGGCTACTTTGGAGTCGTGAGGATCGGTTGACTGTGTAAAAATATCGTCAGAAAAAAAAAAGGAGATTGGAATGAAGAAAAAACGAGAAAGAGGAAAAGGAGGAAGAAATTGAGCCAAAAAAAATACGAGCAAAAAAACATACAGCACCTGGGATTCGCTGGTCGTCACCGACCCAACTATTAGTCAGGCGATATCTTAGTTTATGTATGGGAGTCGGAAGGATATAATAAATGCCTTCTACACTTACATCTACAATACGTCTCCCAATTAGGTTTTCTACTTCTACGTCTTCTAATCCACGATGTCGCGCGGTCTCCTGCGAACGCAATTAATTGGCTGCCGCTAGCCGCCGCGAGGCGGGTGAACCTTCCAAAAATGAGAAACTCTAGATACACGTCCAAAAACTCTCCATGCACGCCCATGAAGTACACCTACCTCCTCGAGACACTCGGTCTTAATTTCCCACCCTTTTGTAAGAAAACAGTAATTGCTTATCATATCGTCCATCCCGTCCCTCTCTTCAATTACTTGAAATCTTTTTTTTTAAGGTATTAATTTGGGGAATTTTTTCTTGATTTCTTTATAGTATGGTATCATAGGGTTATCAGAAGCAGAGTGCTTCAGGAAGTGCAGGAGCGGATTAGCTAATTTCTCCGTTACAAGGACCGATGACAGACGGCCGGGACAACCACTCTCAGGGATAAAAGGATAGTAATTCCTTCCCAAGGTAGAGAGAGGAAGGCAAGCAGCATACTGCGGTTGCGTGCAAAAGTAAAACCCCCTTGTCAGGTACCTTGCACGGACCACCACAGCCAAAGCTTCGAGGGCAGTGTGTGTTCAACGACCTGCTCCACCGGTTTAACTTACCCATCACACCATAGTAGACCAGACATCACTCCTTTCGAAAGGAAATACACTCGAGCTTTGCCCCAAAGATCTGTTCCTCGCTAAGTTCGTTCCATTTCGTGATTCCCCCCTTTGAGAAGACTGACGTTTAGATCTACTCCTCCGACCTCTTTGGGATTCTCTTAGAGGCAAAGCTTCGGCTTTGCTCCTGACCTCCCTTGGTGGTTAATGGCTTTGTATGTTTTGTGAGCTTATTTCTAATGCTCGTCCTACGGACATCAACTTCTACTACCAGCAGGTCTGCTCAATTCTCCGTGCAAGCTTAAGGTCTTTACCTTTAGTTTGGGGGGTTGTGCTTTTTCTGTTGTGGTGTGGTTTTTGCTCCATTTCAGTATTCAATAGGATTAAGGAGCGTGGTGGGATGGTAGAGGTAATGGCTAGTATACTTGTCCATCTTCTTTCACAATCGAAAATCAGATAAGAAAAGATTTAATTTTTTCAGGATGAAACATACCTACCGACCGGACTATCAAGTAGCCACAAAATTTAAGATAACTATCTTCTTTATTGTATGTTATTCGTAGAAGATAAGTGTAATACTTACCCCCTTGTAGTAGTACTTCAGATCTTGGGCGTACATGCATGCGTCTACGGTCTCCCGAATACATTCCATGTTTTCTCTAATATTTTGCCCAGGCTCCGTGTTTTTTAACGACACCAACCTCAAAATCGAAAGTAAGGTTTTTTTTTTTTTTTTTTTTTTTTTTTTTTTTTTTTTTTTTTACAAAGGTGCGAGATCTGACGACTAGCAAATCCCAGATGTTTTTGGATGCTCTTCGTTTTCCTCTACTTTAAAGCTTTTAGTTCGCATTAACGTACGTATGTTGATGTGTCTTTGCGGCCGTTCAAGCTGTGGGTGGAGGCGCCTTATCTTTGAGAGCGTTGCCTTCCATGGTTTTTGGTTATGCGTGGAAGCAAGCCATAATGTCATCAATTTCTTCGCTAGAGGTATTCTTCTCAATCTGTAGTTTAAATACCTGCATAATAATCGGAGGAGAATTGCTGTTCCATACCCACGCGTTTTTTGCTCTCATACTATCTCATACGTATACCATCCATTTCCCTCACCTTTGCCTAGGTTCCGATCTCTCAGCCACCAGTTGTACATGTTGTGCTTGGACCACTGTTCGACGCATTCGAGGACCTTCCCAATATCCCCATGGTCTTCCGGTCTGAGTTCTGGAAAATAACGGTTCTTCAGAGTGGTTCTGATGGTGCCGTTGAGGTAGGGATCATCCTTGAGATAACGACTCCGTGACTTCCACTTCTCTAGAAAGGCGTCAGGGTAACATATCTTGCCGCTCTGAAATAACTCGAATTGCTGAGACCCAAACGTAAATCTAGGTGCGGTTATCTCTCCCCGTCCTTCCTTCTTCGATATCATGACTTGCTCGAGGTTGTCAAAAAGTTTGGTTGCTTCGTCCCGCCCGAGTTCGCTTTCTTTTCTTTGCCGGTAACACTCTAGGGCCCATTCAGTGTCCTGTCTCATTTTTCTGCTCACTTGGATCTTGGCAGGTCTCTCTTGGTGACTGTTCCAATTGCTCCTTATTGTGAATAATCCAACCCGTCGAAACTGGCCATTCAGGGGAGCAGTGTTAGCAGTTCGAACAGGCTCAAGGACCAAGCCTATCATTTCAAGCCCATCTGCTCCCCGTTCGGGGACGATTTCGAACGGAGCCAGATACACCTTAGCGTCCTTGACGGTCTTATCCAGGTCATGATCCCAGTGAATGACAGCCCGAAAATTTGTCGATCTATCATGGAGAGAAGTGACTCTGTGAATAGGCCGTTCTCGGCGATCATGCCTGGCATCCCTGGAGTCGACCACTGCCCCAAGTACCGGTCCCCTGAGTTTGATTACCCCTCCGGTGGCCGTGGGAAGCGAAGATTTCGATGTTGAAGGCATATTGACTTCTAAGATTTGAACCAGACCGTCTGCGACGTATTCAAATGTAGGGTTCACTTTTCCATTAATAGAAGCCCAGGTCCAGGAAGGGTACATGTTTCGGTGGGCCAAGTCATCCTCCTGACATACTCGTGTTGAGGATCCTGTAGGACGATACCAGAGGATCTTGTCGAAGGCGATAAGACCATAAACCAGCATAGTAAGTGACTCCATCCCACTTATCCCCTAATTGATGTGCGAGTCCGTATATCGCTATAAGCTTGTCAGAAGCTTTTGTTATCCCCAAATCCGTATAAGTGAGAATGGCACGATGCCAAACTGTTCGCCGTATGAGTCGTATGTTGGCAACCCCGGCTCCACGCATTGTTTCCACAATAGTTGATTATTAGCAGATGCCTTTACGGGCCCACGCCTTAACCATGTCTCCCTAAGATAGCAAGTGCTGCATTCCCAATGTAGTTGGTATCGTCCGAAGATTAGATTGCGCGGGCTCATATATCTTTCCTGTAGTACCCAAGCTCTTTCAAACAGGGGCAATCTGTCGTCGGCAGCGCAAGGAAAGAAGACAATACGGCATATAGCACGAGCACCGGGACGATCCCGGAGTGGCGCCTTGAGAGTTGCTAAAGCGAGGGGCATGGGCCGAGGAAAGAAGAGGCCTCCATTGGGATCCCTTGAACCACCCGCCGATATATTTAAATAAGAGCTTCGATAGATTGAGTGCATCTTGGCGGATTCTTCATCCCAGTCTTCGCGTGAGTCTTGGATGATGCAGAGGGAGTCGATCCACAAGAATGGGACTTTCAGCTTTCGGGTTACCTCAACAGCATCCTGAAAGGTCTTTGGCAAACGGTCTAGCTGTATACCCTGCGTGCAGAATTCTTCTTGGTTGTCTTTTAGGAGCTGCAAGGGGACGCCGTCACCCCATCGATGGCTAAGAGTCATATACTTTTGCGTCGAAGAGTCAGCTAAATCACGGGTCTTACGGACCCTGACATAGGGATCGCCGATCTCGCCGACAGATATGAGCCGGCTGGGGCGCTGGTTTGGCTCGACGGACTCGGGTACGTGGATAAGTTCGGGGGAAAAGTTAAAGAACCGCACTGCCAGATCGCGGACGATTTTGCCAAAATGGAAGTCAGGGCAATCAGGGTGCCAAAACGAGCAATTCTCAACCCACTGAAGGACCTGATCCCAGTTCGTTCCCTGTCCGCTTTCCAAAGACTTGGGCACCTCGTTCCACAAGCCGCGATCGGAATAAGCTAGTCTTATTAGTTATAATATCCGCGTATAGGAAGCGGAGAGCGTCTCCGCGAGTGCATAACTTACCACCAACCAATGGATTGCGGGGAGTTGTTGCTCGTTGAACACCAAGCGTTTCCCCTTTGACTGTCTCCACCAAGAACACAATACGCTCCCAGGCCTTCTCAGTCTTAACCCTTATTTGCAAGGGGATTTCTTCTTGCCAGTCTTGATCATTGCCGATTACCCTCGTCGGTGGCTCAGCAAAGCAGGAGATTGATCCTACGAAGAGGGCGCAAAGGTGACATCCTGCCTTGGTTGATTGATAGTGCTCTGATGTCATGAAACTGAACGACTCGTTGGCTGACTTGCCTAGGGTCGACCTCATACAGCAAATCATCGCACTTCTTGCAAAGATTCTCGCGTTCGAGGGGTTGCCTGGATCTCCAATCGTAAAATTCTGGGACGAGCCAGAAAGCAAACAGAATGACGACAAAGAGATTCAATAGAAAGTTGCCAAATCGCGAAGATGGATAACTTGCATCCGGATCTTTGGGGGTATTATTAGCCGAGGTGGTAAACGGCCGTGACGGAAGCCACCGGAGGGTGCCCCTAAGAAGGTGTAGAGACGGCGGGGCGGCCAAAGGTTGCGTGGTCGGCCATGCCGAGCCGGGTTTGGGGAATGACGAGGATGTCAGACAAAACGATGATTTAACAGGCAACAGCGCGGCGTGTGTATGTGTCGTTCCAGGTCCATGGACTAGTAGAGGCGATTTGGCGACGAGGAGCGAACGTGGAGAAGACCATCTGAGCCAGGAAAACATGGGCCACAATGAATTGGAAGAAATGTGACCAGGAACATGATGCTTGATTCTGCCGGCCATTGAGATACATGTGCTCATGCGTAAGCCAGGCTTTGGCCGGAAGAACCCTAGCATTATAGAGCAATCGAAAGACGTGACTGCGTGTTTCTGGTGATGGCTTGATAAGAGAGTTAGGTCTTGACGGAAATTCTGCCTGCGCGGGCTGTTGAAGTTGTTGCAGAGCAGCTGAGGTTGAGGGGGGACTGAAGCGGTGCGTCAGTGCCTGACCAGTATTGGGCTACTACTCATATTTGGCGTTGAGCACTTGGTGATTCGACGGCTAAGTTTTGTGTTGTGCCCTCCCTGCCTGCCCGGCAGGTTGACCAAGACTAGTCTCTATTCGCTCTGTGACAAGTTTAGAAATGTCTGGCCCAGACGATGTTAAACATCATCTGGTTGAGGAGGGCCTCTGATTGGTCAGATTCCTGGGTTCCGGTTCCTGGGCGCTGGGACCGCTGGTTAGGTACGGGACTGCAATAACACGAGGGTACGGACCACATGTACGGATAGAGGCGGCCCGTCACGCTTAGGGTGTGTTCGGCAAACTTGGAAATGGCTTTTCTGAAATCAAACTTTCAGCGGCGCTATACGGGCTGTCTTGGAAATTTAGGTAGGGATTGCATTTCAGAATCGGATTTCAACAACTCTTAGATACTGAAATGGTTTATAAAATTCTGAAAAGAATATTTGTTGGAAGTCCGTGCCCTGGGCCGCCCTTACCATTCACCGGCCTTGCCCATTCACTGGCACTCCCTTCCAGGACCTTATAGGCTGCCCTGGTTTCCGTTTCTCCTCTTCCGCTAGACAACTCCAATCAAGCCCTTTTCGTTGTCGCCTTTTCCAGCCCCCGACAATATTGTATTGTAATTGGTAGGTTTGGGCAATTGTGGAGTAAGCTGTTTGGATTTCGGGCCGGAAACCTTCCAAATCACTCGAACGCGATTCTGAAATTGATCTTTCTAAAAATTTCCCAGCAAAACAATTCCTGGACATTCGAACGGGTTTCTAAAGTCGGGTTTCTAAACTTTTCAGAAGGCCACTTCTAGGTTTGCTGAACACACCCTTATAGTATAGCTACACGTACGGTACCCAGGTAAAATTCATCCAGTAATTTACATTCCGTCCCATACCGCGACTCCAATCCCGACCCCAATCCCGCGTCCCCAATTCATGCACGAACCACGCTGAATGCCCACACCATCACATTTGTTAGCAAGCGATCGCTGTCTTCTCTCTATCCTTACAGCTCACCGGACGCTAAAATGTTCGGCTAGGGTGTTAGTGCTTTTCGCGGGCGGTCCCCATACAAAACCCCGCACGCACTAGCTAACTGATATTGCACGGGCTTTTCGGCTCGGAAACTCCACGTAAAGAATTGTTAGTACTAACATTCTAACTTCCATTCTGTTAGTACACTTCGTGAGCCCGTAAATCGTCCCGTCCCTCGCGCTATAACCCTAGAACGCCGTAGGCAAAGGGGGGGGTGCAGGCAAGAAAGAACCTCAAGGTAAGCAATGAATGAGAAGCAACCTAGGAATCCAGCCTTTCATCGCCCGGGGAAGGGAAGGTAGCGTAGCTGCCTCCCCGAACACTAGGTAGTATCAACTATTCACCACATACAGAAGACAAAGAAAGGCTATTACTATAAACAATCACAAAAGGCGCTTCACCGGCCACCAATCACCATTTGTCGTAGGACTACCACGACACGACCACTCGTAACATCTGGAATAGAACATGGCATGGATGGTACCGCAGGTACACCAAGAGATGTATTATCTGTTTCTGTACCACTATCGTGACGTATCACTGTCTTTCTTGATTGTCTGTCTGTCTGTCTCTCCATCTGTCCGTCGGGTTTCCTGTTTCTATGCCGACGTGCCAAGGACCAACTGCCAGCGTTTCGCATGTCTCAGATGCAGCATCTATCCACTTAATCAACTCATTAATAAGGTAAGCACCTGGTTGTTCAATCCTTCTTCATCAGATATCCTGTGATAGCCAGATAGACAGCCTTTATCTCCTCGTTCTCGGTGCCGTCAACAAAACGAGTTCGTGAACATCATGGCTTCTTCTTCTCCTTCTTTGCCCTCCCCTCTGCATATAGACTTCGGACCTTGGACCGCATTGCAATGTCGGATCGAAACCCCACTGGGAGGCGAACAGGACCTTTCACTTCCATCTTCCTTCTTCCAAGCTTCTCCCGTGACAGTGACACCTTTTCAATATATGTCTCTTCCCCAGTTTTCGGTTCCTTGCGATGCGGTTGAAAAGGAATGTACAAAAAAAGCAAGGACTGCTCAGTCGATCCAGTCGCCGTCGTGAAAAAAGTGCTCCTATGCTGTTCTGCGTCGGCGCAAAACAAATGGTGCGTAAACAAGATTAAAATAAGTTCCGTTTGGTATGGTATGGTTGATGGCGCTGCCTGTCGCTCAGATGAATGCATGCTGATGAAAAGACAAACTGATTGGAAGCAAAGCAAACCTCAGGTTGGCAACGTTCCAAACGCGCATGAACCTGGAATATGATAGAAACAACAACCGCCGCCTCCGTTGCTGTCACCGCCGTGCTTTTGCTAGCCGGCCAGCCAGACAGCTACCACCCCTTTAACGCCGAGTCATGCAAGAAGGGAGACTTGGTAATATTCTGAACGCCGTTTGAAGAGAGAAAGAGATGGAGGAAGGAAGAAAATGCGTGAGCGAAAAGGTCTTTCATCATAGAATACCGGAGTCTTTAAGGGCGTTGTTGAGAATGGTTTCCTTGACGGCAGCAAACACGAGACGAATGTTGGAGGTATCGGTGGCTTGTGTCAAGCTGTGACGAATGTTAGCATAACAGATCATAAGCCAGGACGAGATAAAAAGGACATACTGAGGATACAGGTTAAGGTGAGCCCTGTTAACCTGGTTGAACCGCCATAGTAGGTACTTGGCAGCCTTGTTGACGTCGTTTCCACCGGAATAATCCGGAAAGTAGTTCCCTAGAGGTGACCGCCCCAATTTCTGCTTGAAGATGTCGACCTTGTTGAGAAAAAGGATGATACTCGTTCTCATGAACCACCGTGAATTGACGACGGAATCGAAGAGCAGCAGACTTTCCATCATGCGGTTCTGTTACATGTTAGCACCATCTCTGTACCAGGGGTGACGTGGTGGACATACCTGACTGCTCTCCTCGAGCAACACTTGGTCGTACTCGCTCAAGGCAACACAGAAGATGATGGATGTGACGTTCTCGAAGCAGTGAATCCACTTCTTGCGTTCACTACGTTGCCCGCCCACATCAAACATGCTAGATCATTGTGTGAGCTGAGGGCACGAGTGTAACAGATCTCCATCAGGCACTTACTGGATACTGAGCTGCCCCATCTTGAATCTCGTTTCGTAGATACCCGTCGTCTTTGTTCTGGCGCGAAGTACATCCATTTCATTTGGTCGATAATCTTCGGCAACAATCCTCATGACCTCGGTGAAGAAACTGCGCCAAGTCAGCAAACGTGAAGTCTTGAGGGAAATGAATGGACACGTACTATTCTGCCGAGTCCATAAGGTAGAACTCTGTTTGCCTCTCCATGAGTAGGTCCTTTGCTGGATCGTTCCATATTGCCTGGATAGCTGTGCCGACTTTGGGATTAATGGGCTGTCCTGGTGGACAACCCTCCATGTTGTATTCTTGGAGAAACTCGACATAGGGCCGTAACGACGGATCTGCCGGCTGAATATCGAACTGGTGCATAGCATTGACAACCGCCTTTGCGCATTCCAACAGATTCTTGTAGACTGTTGGTCGGTAGTTTGTGAGCTCCTCATCTGAATAGCCCTTGAGATGTATGATCTTCATCTGCTTCACAATGGTCGATTTACCGCTCTCGCCGGAGCCTGTATACGCGCAAGCATGTTAGTAGAAACGAAAAAGGGAAGGGAAAGAAGGGCAATAGGGATGCGCACCGAGAAGTAGAATCTTGCATTCTTTCCGTAGCTTCTTGGAGTCCTCCTCTAGGTCGCGATCGATCTTCTGACTCCTCTTCTTCTGGTCCGTCTCCTCGTCGTTCGTGCTCATGCACGCGCCCATCTTGATCATAAACCCCTTTCGACTGCGGTGGCTAGATGAGGCAGTCGATGATGGCCGGGAACTTGGACTTGGCGGATAAGTGGATGCTCGTCTGGTCGCGGGTCTGATCTAGAAAACCATGAAGACGACTTTTTCCGGCGAATATTGATGTGATGTGCAGTTCAGCTTCGTCGCTCTGACAACCTTTCCTTGGCCTTTACTATTGTCGACCAGGGGCAGATTTCGTCGTCGTCCGTCAATCGCCTGTAGCTGGAATCTCCGGGAATGGGCGACGAGAATAATGCGGGTTCAAGATGGGTTGGTCGACTGTCGCAATTGATGGGCGAGGTTGGATGGTGACTTTGGCGACTTGATTTGATGGGAAGCTCTCCAGGTCGACACCGCAGGGACCACGGGTGGTTGGGTTTGGTTGTGACGTCTTGAGTGGATGCGGTGCGAATCGTGAATCGTTACCGGTCGCCTCTCTGGTTGGCAGTTCTCTCTTTAGCTGGCAGTCGCCGAATCCGACAGTTGGTTGGCGTACACGCGCGTCGTTGGTAAACGGTTTCGAGGGGTCGACGACAAAGAAAACAGAGCCGGAAAGTGATTGAAGGGCGAGATGGGTTGTTGTTTGGTTGGTGTCGGAATGATTGATGGGGGTAAGGTAAAGGTGAAGGCAGGCAGGCAGGCAGGCAGGCAGGCAATACACTCACTACCTTTGGTTAATCTTGCGAGATGGGGCCCGGGATGCCCAGGTCGAGACAAAAAAACGGGGGGTGCACTGTATCCCGAGTGTTCCAGGTTGCCCGGCCCAGTGTAGGTAAAGTCGTGCTACCGTATGTGCGAGAACGAGCCCCCAGGTTCCGGTCAAAATGCGCAGATCCAAAGACTCGTGAATACGATAGTGAATTGATGATGCAAAGGATCCAATGCCACTTTTGCTGTCGGGTTTGGATGATTTTAAAGTCGCAGAATGCAGAGTGCAAGAGGTACCTTTGACGCCTTCTCGTTGATGTGCAGTGAAGTGCTTGAATGTGGGAGTCCCCGCGCGGCCCGGGTACAGACGAAGCAGGTGGATGCAGGGAGTGGAAAATTGTGAGATGATGCAGGAAAAACGGAGGAACCTGAAAGACACTGCAAAGAGACGAGGCAGTCGTCAGTGGCAGTGAGCAAAGCGACAGACCCGACACCCGCTGGATTGGGAAGTGGAAGGCTCATTTGGTTGGAACTGCGGAAGGCTTGAAGAGGCCAAGGGGCGATTGGGCCAATGGGGGACATTGTTTGGTGCTCCGCCCGGGTGTTGAACAACGGATCCACTCCCCACTCGGGTCCAAACTGCGTTCGCACCGACATTTACAGAGGGCTAATTAACAGAATGAAACAGCACTGTTTGGGACTTTTGTCCAAATCCCAGCTCAGTTGGGAAAGAGAGAGCAAAAGGCAGACCTCTTATTGGACGTAATTCCGAGGTGCACAGTGGGGGAAGGAGCTACCCAGAGGTAGCCGAAGCTAGCGTAAATCACGCTAAACCCAAAGCGGTGAATGAAACCCTTCTGTGAAGAGGGGAAAGGCGCAAAGGAGCAGCTAAAGCCCGCTAAAGTGAACGTCAGCGGCCGAAGAGCAGTGCAGGGGCCACATCTTCGGGTCAGCTCCACCGGTTATAAAAACCACCAGTCCCGTCGTTGCTCCTCACTTTCGGTCTCACTTTCACCAGCACGCCGATCTCACTCCACTGCCATTAGTCCTTAGCGCGAACCATGACACTGACAAGTGACAACTTGTGGTCCCGGACGACGACAACGACAGCTACGGACCCGACGATATTCCTGATTTCCTGATTGATACCCGAATCCCACTCTTTACTATGTACAGTCCCGCCAGATGATAAGCTGTGGGCTGTGGGTTGGGGTCCGTTTGGGGGCCCTTCAGCTCTGCCACGAGGCGACATGGAAGATGGCATAAAGTAAAGGGGGGCGCCGGTTCTTGTCCGTCCTCCATGTCTCACAAATGCGCCGGGTTATCATGAACTTTACCTTGCCCCCTACGCCGCCTCCGCCCAGAGAACAGACAGTCAGACAGACCTTGTCCTTGAGAGATCCAAAGTTCAAACCTCTCATAGTATTGTCAACACACGGCCGTGACGACTTCATGTCTCAACTCAATCTCTACAAACACTTGGCAGATCGATACAAGGATCAAAAGAAAACCGGTCGTCTATCATGGCTGCTTTTACTCCCTTGGCGGCTGACAGTTTGTCGCAGGCAGAGCAATGATTGTCGACGGTTGTCAATCTTGATAACGATCAAAAGCCAACCTAAATTGTCACAGAGCTGATGGGCAACGTCCACTCTCCGGACAGCCCCCAGTTCCATTCCCTTCCCTTCCTCCTCCAGTTGCCCGAACCACCATTTCCGCACCTTGTCCTGCTTACTACACTGTTCTTCTAAGACCTTTTACTCTTCAACCGAGTCCAAAGATTTCCATTGTTTACATCAGTTATAAAAGCTGTCAAAGCTCCCCTGATGTCAACCGACTTGAATCAGATGGCCCGTGCACTCCGCTCTTTGGGCTGGGCAGACGGGACCACTTGAAAGTCAGGAAAAGTGGATCCATTCGAGATTACTGAACTCCTCTTTTTCTTCCCAGGAGCTCATCCGTACTCGGCGGATTTCCTCCTCACTCCTCCCTCACAAATCCTCGACTCCTCACTATGGCGGGTATTCCCACCTTGCTCATTTCCACTGTCCGGGGAAGCCCCTGATTACAAGCAACACAGTACTCGGCCACTCAATTCACTGTCGCACCGACCTGTAAATTACCGTGACCATTCCACGTGTTTCCATTGTCAAGACATGTTCAACAGAGACAAAGGGGCACATGATGAGACCAAACACTGGCTGCTCAGCATCTCAAACACTCCTCTTGTCATGCAGACAAGAATAGCACCAACGATACTTGGAAGATCGTGATGGCGATCTTTTTCAACAGAATGTCCACCATCAATCATCATACCCAGCAGCCTGACATCCATCTCACTCATCGCAACCCATCACTCATGGGAACCCTAGATCATCATCCAAGTCTACCAGATCCCCGACCCCAGGACCCCCGACCCAGCCAAGCTATCCCCACGTGTCTTCGAGGAACCCATTTCCGTCATTTGCTATGTAAAAGCTAGGGCAACCTGGGTATTAATAGCAGGGGGGCATTATGTTTGAGCCAAGGGCAGGTAGTCTTCATCCAGGTACGTAAATCTTCAGCCAATACCTTCTCTTGACCGGGGACGGGGACCTTTGGGATCTCACAAGCTGGATCCCAAGCTAGGCAGAAGTCAGAACAGACCGAGATTCCATCGTACGATCCCAGATTCATAATGCCATTGTTAAGGTCCAAGTGCTTCTCCCGGCGTTTACTGCACTACGGTACTGAATGGCGATCTTTATATGTACCAAACATTGGTCTTGACTCATATCCAACTGTCGGCTTTACCAAATTCACAAAGAAAGTTGAAAACCCTTTTTGGCGGTCTCTGTTTTACGATCTGCTGCTCTGCGTTTACCTACCTGCAAACATAAAACAATCGTGCGTTATTCGTACATCTGTCACAGTACATTCACACACTCCATCAACTATTTGTACAAAAACAGCTGGACACACTACGCTAGACTGGCTTGAGACTGGTCGCGCTACAGTGTAGCAAAAATCGGTCACTTGTCAATTTTTGGCTTTTGGTTCCTGGCATCTCTGGTGTTCCTTGCATCTCCCCCCTGAGTCTCTTCACCAAGTCCGGGAAGACGAGGCATCAAGACCCTGCTTGCTTGCTTGACCTGTCTAACTGCATTTAGACTCCCCGAGGAGATCAACTACGTACCCTTCCGCTCTTCCGCTCTTCCACTCTTCCGCTCTTCCGCTCTTTCGCGCCCTGCCAGGCGAAAACGACTCCTTCCAGATTTCCGGAGAACTCTCAACAGTTTCAAGTTACTGATGGACTTGGTCGTTTTCTTTCAGATATTGGTCAAAAACGATTCAAGTTTTCATAGTGACCATGCCTCAACAACCGGCATAACTGGGATCCATTTTGAGCAAGGACTGGCAGAAACCATACCTAGGTACACTGTACCGTACGGCAGTTAAGAACGTTTCTCTCCCTGCGGTTGGATCGATGTGATTTCTGTGCGTTCGGATTGTTTTTCCGATGGCTTGTGGTCACACACACGCGGCACACACCACATAGACGCGCCGTTGGCGGTTCTGGACGGCTCACCGGTTGACGGTTGCGCCACTCAGCCTTTTTTCTCGCTTTCTCATCCGGTTCAATTCCGCTCTCTTTGCGGAACGCATGGCCATTGCTCGATGTACGAAACGGGTTAAGACCCTTTGGATCTATTTACATATCCCTCCGCCGTTGGCTGCACGAGTGGTAGTTAAGATAATTACTAGACTCCACAGGGTGCCATTTAACCCAACGTTCAAAGCTGGGATTTACGCTTTCCAAATGAAAAGTATCTAACAGTCACACACTGTCCTTGGTGCTAACACGGTCCTGTCTGCAGACTCAACGTTCGTAAATCTTGATTAAGCAAGGAATCTGTTTCCTAGGACTTGAGCCAACCGGAGGGAAGGAACAAGCTAGAATTCGCTTAGATACGTTTAACCAGACCGGTATCATCATTGTTGCTTGGCCGGTGAATGTTTACTGGGATGATCACTTACTGATCATAGATTGGGACAGACAGAATAGGAAAGAGGCGACTATAATTGATGAGTGATCAGTAATCCGGTCCCGAACGTTTGGTCAGTGGATATGGATGTCTTACTGCTTTGGATGTTTTCCCTTGCTTCCCTATAGCCTAGGTACCTATATCCCGATCTACAAACTAGATACACAAAAAATGTTCCGTAGTCCTTAAAGCTAACTGGACTATACGCGAGGTGTCGAAGAAGGTAGCATGGCCCTTGTCTACTCTCATTCCCACACTGACGACAAATTAGGACGCCAAAAACAGATCAACTTCTTGTAACTTTCGACAATCAACAGTGAACTACATCGGAGACTCATCTTCGACACTTCGACAGATCTCAAAAAAAGAATAGAAGTTCATGCCCACTCACTCACTCACTCACTCATCACCTTCTCCACGATACCTACCTACTCTCGCTAACCCCATGCCCCAGCATCCATCAGTGGACCAAGCTACCATCTACTTACCGAGCCAACTACACTACACACAGCTACCTTACCCGGCCAACACCAACCGCCTAACACTGTCGACAAGACTAAAGACCAAAGACTGTATATATACACTATGCCAAACGCACAATGACTCGGCTACAACTACTAGGTAATCGAGTCTTACTTCGATATCACCATCGTAGATCATCATGGACTTCGTCAGCACATGCATGACACACATCTCTCGACTTGGCGCCAGCAAGCCTCGTGCTTGCAAGGCGGTTCTTATACATACTAGCAATTGAAGGAAACCTGGCAAGTAAGCCCTACCTCCCGTCTCTATCCCTTTCTCTTTCTGGACTCACTGACTGACTAACCGACTGACCGACTGACATACATACGTACGTATATCCACCAGCCGGATGTTATCAAATTCATCTACCCAGTCAACTTCACACGTTGGAAGAAGGACATATGAGGAGAAAGACAGACCACATGGATACCTCTAGGTAGATAGATATATGAAATCCATGACAGGATACCTACCTAACGTCTTCCAACCAAGCACCGCCGTCTGCACTCACTTACTCACTCAGTTACCCAACCAGCTAGCTACCTAGAGGCAACTCGGGACTCGACTGAGGCTTAAGTCTTGAGTCTACGGCTGATGACAACCATTTACCTAGCTCACCTAGGTACAGGTACCCAAGTGATCTCCATGGACGGAACCAACCCAAAATGTCACTTCTCACTTCTCACTTCTTCTTCCCTCTCACTTCTTCTTCCCTCTCACTTCTTCTTCCCTCTCACTTCTTCTTCCCTCTCACTTCTTCTTCCCTCTCACTTCTTCTTCCCTCTCACTTCTTCCTTTCTCACTACTTCTTCCCTTCTCACCACTTCTTCGCTTCCTTCTCACTCTTCATCTCCATCGCACCTCCCCAGCTCCCCTCCCCTCACCTCGTTCGTATCTCGCCATCTTCACCTCCCGCCAACTCCATGGATGACATCAAGAACAACCCCCGATATCCAAACAAGGGCCGAGGAACGGGTCGGGTATAGCATGTGTTATGAAGTATGGTATTCGTCATTAACTCTTCTTTTCCTATCTTCTCTGCTAGGTACCTTTCTGCTATCCTCTATTCTTCCCTCCTCACCTTAACCCACCTCCGGCCTTCCGAACCGACACACACCCTCCCTCGCTTTGTGTCAATCCCATTGATACCGACCACAAACAAGACACGCTGATTGTATCATGACTAATTTATCATCTTTCGCTTCTTTGATATGTTTGCTCTCAACTTTTTCCTCTTATGTTGATAACCTAACCTTGCACTCTCCCACTCTATCGTTCGTACTTGGTCACCCCACCAGAGCAGAAATACACACTTAAGCAAGATACCCAAGCTCATCATCCTCCAAGCGCTCCAGGTACTCCTTATCGAGCAAGATTTCGATGCACTTCTTGATGTCGCCGATCTTAGGCATAAACCGGGCCCTAATCTGGTTGATGGTTTCCGAGACCAACTGTTGGTGCTTCATCTTCTTGCGGGCCTTCATGATACGGACGATGGCGGACTATTGTTTCTGCGTTAGCTTCCCGTTCAACATACTTACTGGGGTTGGGGGGTCACCTACCTGCAACAACAACTTCCTGTCCTCTTCAATCGTCTTGTTCGTCTCCGCCTCCTCCTGCTTCGTCTCACTCTTCATGCCCACATTCAAATTAATCCGATACTTCTTGTTCTTGAAGTCATAGTTGAGCGAAAGCGTCGCTCCCGGTCCAACCTTTCCACCCTCTCCACCCTCCGCGGTAAGAACCTTGGCCTTGACCAATATGCCTAAAGCACCATCGAGCACATCCGCGTTGAGTTGAGTGATGCTCGCAATCTCCTCGTACGTGTGCTGGTCCTTCTCGTTGAAAAGCAGCAAAATGGCCATCTGGTACGCCGACACATTGAAGATATAAGGCATCTTGGCACCCTTCATGTAGTTGGCCTTGATGTCGCCCTTGCACAACTGCCACAGCCAAGTGAGCTTGCGGCCTTCGTGCTTGTTCTTGTAAAAGCGGGTGAACCGATCGCAGTCGGCCGAGATCTCGGCGGGCGCAACAAAGCTGGTGTTTGGGGGGACGAGCGGCCAGAAACCGGTGCCGAGGATGGCGTACGTCGAGTCGAGCGGCTTGCCGTCCACGTTGAGGGAGGCGACGTGCTCCTTGAAGCCTGCGTTGAGGTCCTTGGAGATCTGCATGTCCTGGAACATGCGTTGCAACTTGTTAGTATATTCGAAGCCGCAGGCCTCCTTGAGCTTGGAGATCATGGAGGTCTCGGCGTCGTCCGAGTTGGAGTTGCTGTGTACGAGGCGGCGCGCCAGCATACGTGAGTAGAACTTCTGGAACACATCCTTGTCCTGGATGTACTTGAACACAGTCATGATCTGTGTCAGCGTGTTCTCGAGCTCCGCCTCCTCCACGCCGGTGCTGCTCTTGCGGAGAAGCACATCGGTGTACTTGGCCAGCAATTCCGGCGACTTGTTGGAGCCCGATTTACAGACCTCGTTCCTGTTCACGAATTCCTTGCAGGCATTGTCTAAGGATCTTGTGAAATCGGGCTCCTTGTTGAAAGCGCGCTCAACCAGCCCCTGGTACTGAGTGTGAATCTCCAGCAGAGCGTCGACGTAGACCTTGGGTTCCAGTTTGTCGGCGTCTGCAGCAACCTTGGCGACAGCCGCCAAACCAGCCTTGCGAACATGAGCCTCGAAACGAGTCCGCAGAGGCTCAAGTCCATCGGGAATACGGGACAACAGGCTGTACATGCGCCGCATATCATCCTCTCGGTTGTTGTCCAGCAGTACCTGGAACTCGTCACGCAACAGGGTAGAGTGCTCGGCGATGAGGGCCTGGTTGCAAGCCTTCTTCAGAGGCAGGGCAATATCCGGATGAAGATACATGCGTACGCGCTCCTCCTCCTCAGCCAGACGAGCCTCGGCCTTCTTCATGTACTCGACAACGCTGTTCTCGGCCACAAATTGTTTGCTTTCGTTTTGGTAGAAGACCTTGGTCGCCTCCAGGAATGGCTTTTCGAAGTGGTATCTGTACACTTCCAGCGTGGTCTTGGTATTGTCGCCCTCATCCATGCCAAGTGAAACGAAGCTGTCGACCACCTGTTTGATCTGGGTGTACTCGATGGTTTCACCGAGGCGTTGCCTTTCCACTAGTTTGAGGACGGCGTCCATGACTTTCTTAGAGACAGCCTGGAACAACACGTCACGCCACTGGACAAGGTGGAGAGTGTACACGTCGTAGATGTTCTTTTTCCCTTCGTCCATCTCGCGCTTGACCCAGTGTCGGTTGAGGTACTTGAAGAGATGGTGGATGTACTTGGCCGCGTTGGTGTAGCGTTGCCATTCGCGAATGTAAAAGGCCAACAAGGCCTCGTCCTTGTGAGCCTCCGCTTCGGCGACCAGGTCCTTAAGATGATCGGTCAGGTAATTAGCCAGCTTCTTATACAGGTCCTCACCAAGCAGGTGTGCTGGTACATGTTAGTCCTGTTCTCTTTCTGATTAGGGAAGACAACATACCGCCCCTTTGCGCCCCTATTCCCGGAAGGTGATTACTCGGACTGCTGCTACCGCCGCTAGCCTTCTGCGATGTGCAGAAGTTGTGAACCGCTCTATGCCGCAGTTAGTACCATGTTGAAGGGTGTATAGAGATACGGCATCAGTCGAACTAACGTGTAGATTCCCATGTACTACAAACGGCGTGTGTTAGCGGGGGTTAACGTAGACTGATGGCCGGGGAACAAACATACACTAGACATGTCGAGACCTTCTTGGAGGTTCGTCATGATCTTGTTGATGCTGGACTGCAAGTATGGCCAACTGATGGCAAAGGGTCAGTACGGCGGCTGGGGGCAGGGGACAGCGAGAGAGCGAAAACATACGTGCTGTCGATACCATCACTGCCAGAAGGCTGCTGCCCGTACATCCCCATCATCGGAGGCATGTTGGTGTGTTTGTTTGTGTGTCGTTTGAAGAGCGATAGTTCGCCGGGAATCGAAGAAAGAATGCGATGTTGGCAGTCCAACTGTTGACGTCGAGGGGCGCAATCCGTCAGAGAACTAGAGCTGACCAGGTCGCTGTCCAGAGGCTGTCGGGGGCAAGAACGACTTTGATTCTTATGGTTGGAAGCGCGTTGGCTGCGACCGGTGACGAAGGTGAATGGACTGAGTGGCAGCCAGAGCGGAGGAGTAGAACCTCGTGCCGAGCGATGGGGCGCGCAAAGGTCTGGAAGGTTGGATGGATGGGTCACCGTCGGTGGGTGGGTGTTGCTGGGAGAAAGATTGATGGTGGTGGCGGGAGGGGACCGTGACGGAGCAGACGGGTTAATCGGATATTGTAAATGGACGGGACGCTCCAAGGGCGCAGCCTCGTTGGTTGTTTTCTGGGTTCTGTTCTGTAATGAAATTGAAGAGTGAAAGTTTCCAGTTCCAGGTTGCCCCCGAAAGCTGCTGCCGTGGTCGATGATAGAGCGATGCCGTCGTGGACGGTTTTCAGGCTGCGGCGTGGCAGGCATCGATTGACACTGACAGCAGACCCAGACAAGCAGGCAGGCTCAAGCTTGCGCTAGGCTCCAGAGCAAGTGTCCCGGGCCCCGCCAGTGAAAGACCACGGCGAACCGCAAAATTGTGGGGAAACCACGAAGTGGCGGGGAACCTCAAACGATGCGATGCGGGACGGGCGACCATCCACATCCCGTCACTAACAGATTTAGCACAGGTACGTACGGTAATATTGATAAGATGTCATGTTTCTTCTTCAAAGTGAACTAAGTAAGTGAAATGGGGTTCTTCACGCGTTCAAAGAACGGGAAAGAAGGACAGTGACCACGGAGCAGCTGGTAAGCGGTTTACAACCCAATTAACCGTTGTTGTTAGATCATGACACCACTTATGGTCATCATCTGATTAAGTGCATGTATCTTTCCGCAGTCAGCTCACGGCAGGCAACATGATATTTCCCTAAATATTTCGCTATCCGTACCCCTTTTGATTCTAGTCCAAATAAACATTACCATCATCATTACTCCTACTAGGTATTCCTTGTTCATGTCAACATTACCAACATCACCAACACTACCTTGCTCACAACCCAACCCCCAACAATTGCCAACTTATTAAAAGACTATTCGCTATCGCTTTATGCTAATATGCTAATTCAAAAACCCTACCGAGAAAAGAGGCAGAAACGTGTATGCCACCATGCGAGTTTGACATGTTTGTCGTTATTCACCTCCCCAGCTTTTTTTTCCCCCTCTGATAACCGTCATCACCTCCCCCTCTGATTCTCCAAATCATCTCCGCCTCCCAGCTTCACTACCAACCTAAACACATTCACCGTAAAGTTGGTCAACCAGCCCATCAGCCCGACCAGCTGAAAGCCGGCCAGTGCCTGGCTGAAATGGTCCCTTAGGCGATCTTGACTGTTATGATAGACCAGCACCTCGAACGCCAACGCCGTGCTGGCCGCCTTGAACACAATGAAAAAGACATCCATCAGCACCAACCCGCTCTTTTGCGTGACCGGCCTGAGCCCCAATGGGCGACCCGTGTATTCGTCCCAGAGCATGTACCCGGTGTAAGGAATCGCTATCGTGTCCACCACAATCGCTACTATCGCTTGGGTCCGTTCTGACGACCCGCGCGAGATCTGTCTTATCAGGTTAAGCTCTTGGTCGACGTATTTTTCCGAACTGGGGGCTGCATGCAGTGCTCGTAATTTGGCGAGAATCTGATTCTGTAGATCTTGCTGGTAAAAGCGCCGCTGGCCTTCGAGCTGGAAGATGCGAATGGCAAGGGCGAGGGCACAGATGGAGGTGATAAGGACTAGGGACCGGAAGAGTAGGGGCACCAAGGGGTGGCGGAGGACGTGCTGCCATAGTCGCTTGTACAAGGCCGACCTCCTTCCGGTACGGGACTTGTTGGCGTCATCGGCTACGGGCAGGTTCACGGGTAGATTCAAGTTTGGTTGTAGCTTCTCGAGTGTTTGGTAGTCGACCACTTCCGAGTGCTCATTCGGCATGTGGCCCCACTGTGACGAGTGGATAAAATCGGACCAGGGCGAGTTGGACGTGTAGTGCGCATGCCGGTGGAGAATGACGGGCTCGGCAGTCCGGAGGTGGTCCCATTTTCGGCCGCGCTCCGAGCCGTCCCCGAGTTTGAGAATCCGTCGTAACTTGATCTTGGAACCGTTCCTCCGCTCCAGCCCGTCTGGTTCGTACACAAACCCATCTTTTGATATCCTTTTTGGTTCGGCTGGCGTGTTGTTGTGTTGTGGCTGTACTGTGCGTGGGGGTGGTCGGTTCAAGATTCCAGCCTGGCCGGTGGGCGGTTGTCCATATCGCTCTTCATACGAATCGATCCATGCTAGATGACACGAGTTAGAAACTCATATTCTGGTTCATCATTGTGAGAAAGGTGGTCATACGAGGCAACGTCCTTGGCTTGGGGCGCAAAGGAGGAAGCAATGTGTCACCATGGTTGTTATCGGGAGAAGGAGTGGACTGGTTCGAGCGTGGAGGAGACGGATCCGCGGCCGTCATGCTGGCACTAGACACCACTTTGTTTGCTGTTGGCCGAGCCGGCGGCTTGAAACGGGCTCTCGGATGTTCCAGTTGTAATGGATAGTCGTAGTAGTGTTGACGTTGTAATCGGGAGATCGGCCGTAGAGGTACTTGTAGGTTGTCACAGAAACGGGAAGTGGAGTGGGTCAGGTTACTGCATCAACACTCAGGTGATGGGAGTGGTCGGGCAGCGGCAGCAGCAGTAGCAGCCGCGCATCAGAGGATTGGCGAGAAGATGTTCGTCTTCTAGAGGTGTCAGCTACCTCTATTGGAGAGTAACGGGGACTCTAATAGGCGAGCAGAAGCTGGGGGACGGTGAGTTGGCGTTGGATGAAGGCGGCAGTGCCAGTGACAGTGCATAGCGGTGTGGTTTAGCGATTGATGTTAGATGCTTCTTTTGGCTACGCGTCGGCATTCGGACACTGGGAGTCAGGTCTCGCGTTAAGGTTGTCGCGGCATCAACCTCAATGCAAGAGGTGAGCGTCCTTATCGGTCCCAACGAGATGGGAAAAGGGTACGAGGAAGAGCACGGATGAAGAAGAAATGGAAAGTCGTTGAAATGGAAGGTGGAAATGGCTGGGGAAACGACGTCTCTTTACAGGTTAGGTTGTTAGCTGATCCAATCTCCCTGTCTCCCTGCCTCCCAGGGGGGCTGCCTGCCCTCCCCCTTGTTCCTGATCCGGCGGCTGTTGAAGGTGACGGGGTGCCGCCCAGAAGCCATGCGATAAGCACGAGCCCAGTGCCTTAACGGGGCCTTAACGCCCTTAACATCCATGGAAACACCGGCCGGCCTGGACTGCCTGGCTATTCCCTGCTGCCCCACTAGCGAGCCGCTCAGGAACAGCAATGACGACACTTGGTTCAGGGGACAAAAACCGGGGTGGAGGGGCCCGTTTCCCGTTTCCCAGGGCATTTCCCGGTTATCGGGCTGCCGAGGGCCCGAGGCCGTGTCGTGCATCTGGGAATCCCCTCATGCATGAAATATCAGAGTGACCTTATCTCAGAGAAGCTTTAGCCAAGGGCAGCGATTGTCTGGAGATGACCGTTACCGTTGCCCAAGAGACTGGGATCCCTCTTGAACAGGGACATTGCGATACACATGACAGGGAACTCCCAAATAGGAAACACTTCGATACAAGGTTGGTCGGGTGAATCACATTCCTGACACTCGGACGGGCCGTCCTCTCGTTCCTTGTCGGGCCGGTGGGTTCTAGGTACATAGTAGGCCCATCCCGCCGGCCTGAAATTCTGCCTGCCGGGCCTCTCATTGCGTCACTGTTTCTTTCCCGCGCTAGAAATCCAGTGTAACCCAATCCAGGAACATGACGATAAGCACTTTTGCAGGCCGCCAACTTGTTTAGTTTTGTTTTCTTTCGCTATCGCAGTTTCACCATTCTTCTAGCGGGCGCCCTCGATTTTTTGTTGGGACCAGGCATCACTTCAGTTTATACCCATCGATATCCCGGCCATTGGGTCCCAGTTCACAGCCAGTTCCGCCTTCAATTTGCCTTCGAAGCTGCTGCGCCCGCAAAGAGAGGCCTCACGATTGCGACGCTTGCGACGCGGTGGCGACAGAGTCATAATCGCAGACTACAAAACCCGCCGTCTTTGTGCATATTTCGAACCCGAAACAACAACCATCACCAACTCCGCGCCGACTACCTACTCGACCACCACCTCGCGCGCCGTAACGCGCCACCACCACCTTCAAAATGCGCCTCTACCTCCTCCCAATCTCCACCCGGCGCACCCTTCTCTACTGCCAAAAGCTCCAACCCCCATCTGCCTCAGCGGCCGCCATCACCCCCGGCTCCTCCTCGTCTCCGTCTACCTCTACTACAACAAAACAGAAACAATCATGGGGCGATTACATCCAAACCAAAGCGGCCCTAACCTGGGCGTCCTGGGAGAAGAAGGAATCCGGCTGGCAAAAGTCCGTCGTCGGTTACGGCAACCACTTGCTTAGGAAGCTACCGTACGAAGAATGGGCGCTGAAGAGCGTGCCACCTTTGACGAAGGCGCGGCAACGACAGCTTGAGGCCTTCTTACAGGAACAGGCGCAGGCGCAGGGGAATTTTGAGATGGAATCAGCGGAGAAGGGAGGCAAGAGAGGGAAATTGGATATCGGCAAAGTAGAGGTGGTGTACCCGGCTGGACTGATCACGGCCGAGAGAGTGCCGAGGATATTGCACAAGCTGGCGACGGAGAGGGAGGGCCATCACAAGAAGTTGTTCTGGTGGTGTTTGGCGGGGATGCCGGTTACTATTCCTATTGGTATCCTACCTTTGTACGTCCTTTTCCCACCCCTACCTTTTCCCCCTGCCCCCATGTTCCCCCGCTGAACAGTTACTAACACCCCTTCCTACCAACAGAGTCCCAAATCTCCCCTTCTTCTACCTCTGCTACCGCGCCTGGTCCCACCACCGCGCCCTCTCCGGCGGCAAACACCTATCCTACCTCCTCCAGCACCCCTCCCGCCTCCTATCCTTCAACCCCTCGCCCATCCTCGACGAGATATACTCCACCCAGCGCTTCCCGCTCCCTTTTACTCCCGAGCCGACCACGGGCCCCGAAGCCGAAACGGTTAAGCACCCGGTTCCGGCAAAGGTTGTCAAGGCGGTTAATGGTGGAAACACCAACACCACGGAAAAGACTGGTGGGGTGAATATGGGTCATGTCCTGGAGGAAGGGGAGGTGGAAGATGGCGAAGTCTTGCTCTTGAGTCAGGAGAATGGAAAGAAGATGGTCCAGTTGCTCGAGGTGCCTGAACTGGAGGTGGAGTTGGAAAGAGCGATTTGGCAGGTTGAGACGGCGGTGGAGAAGAAAAATAGGGAGATTGGGGCGGAGGTTAGGGTGAATGCGCCGACGGTGGATGATACCCAGAAGGAGAAGGAGAAGGCGCAGTGAGGCGTTGCGTTGAGGGGTATGAGGGATCAGGAATGATATCAGCTAGAGAAAGACGTCTATGATTATGTATGATGCGAGATGGGAGATAAAGTATACCATTTGTATGACTATAGAAGGATGGATGATGACAGCATTATTAGCGAGCGAGCCACCACTGGAGCGAGCAAGCAGGGAGTCAAAGGTTAGATAGAGGACAAGATGATGATTATATAAACAAGAAGATCACGAAAAAGACCAAGATTTGATACTTACCACTCCAACTACTTTGTTCTGTCCTCATCTTGTAGAACCTTCAATGTACAAACAAGATGAAACAACAAGATACAACCAACCATCCTTGACATATAGTGTCTACGTAGCCTCCGAGTAGTCTACATAAGTCCTAAGAACAGTTTGTACCATGAGGTGTACCATGGGGAGTATGCGCTATGTATGCTCTGCGATACGTAACGACCACTCGCCACTTCATACCTACCTAACTATCCTTCTATAGTCTCATCTCTCATTATGATGTCCAAAGCCAAAACTTCTTCCCTTTCGTTTTGTGTTCCTATGTCCCGCCTTTCATGTTCCTGTACTATCAAAAAGCGCCATGACGCCAATTTTTTTCCGAGCCGGGAGACGCATGTGCAGCAGTTACCGTCAGCATATGTAGAGGCATGCACTCCTTGTGCTTCTTACTTGTGCTTGCTTGTTCCTCGGTCGGTTTGGTCGACTTTTTTTTTTTTTTTTTTTTKCCGTTCTTCGTGCCGTTCTTCGTGCCGTTCTTCGTGCCGTTGTTGCCGTTGCCGTCGCCGCTGAAGTTGAGGTTTGAGTTTTCCTTCCAAGTTGTACGTGTGCTGCTGGCAGTGAGTGGGTGGGTGGGTGGTGGTGGTGGTCTTGGGTCAAAATTGAGTCTGAAGTCCAGTGATCCCGGGCCAGTCCGCCGGATCTGCTACCCATTCTTCTCGAGTTCACTAGGTACTCCCCCCCCCCCCCCCTTTACAATTGCTGCCCTGGTCTGGTCCTCCCATCACCACCGTCACCCTGAAATGCTTGCTCACCACCGCCCGTGGGGTCAAGTCAGGCTGGCCCAGGGCAGCAGCGCGAACGCGAACTGCCTGCCCCACCCACCATTTTCAATGGCGGATGATTTGATCGTTTGGGATTTCGGTCACGGGCTCGGGAGTCGGGCGTGCCGACAACAGAGAGACGGAACGGCGCAATTCGCGGCCTGCGCGCCCTTTCATCACAAAGGCGGAAGGAAGACAACATAGAAAACCCTTCCTTCTCCTCCCGTGGTCTACTTCCGTCGCCGACAAATCGTTGGGGTGGGTCTGAGGATGGAAGGAAGGGGTTATACTGAATAGCGAACGACCTTCTGGAAGTGGATCTTGACCTTGATTTCCGCAGATACTGTTCGAAGCTTTGGAACATCTGGAGGAGGCGGTGATGAGTTCCATACCGGTGGTGAGGTTGATCTCGATCTCGATCTCCGGCCTCGGCGGCATCGCGGCGGTTCTGGAGGTGAAGCAGTCCCATTCGCTTCAGAGCCACCACTTGGTTGTTGATCCTTGGGCGGCGGCTCCACCGATTTGGTTGACTGCAGTTGACTTCCGATGGAATGCTGCATGATGACCATCTTATGTAGCTGCTCTACTAACTGGGCCAACTGGATGGCGTGGGTACATGCCTTTTTCGCCTTGTGCCGAAGCAAACTCCAACGCAAAGAATGCTCCTGTCTCCCCAGTGCTGGATGATGGTGTTGTGGTTTGGTGACAGTAGGGTTGGACTGCGGTGACCACGATGGGATGGGAGCATAGGATGTCTCCTTGGTGTTTCGGGGCAAGGGACGGCCCTCGTGGTCAAAATAACGACGTGGTCGGATGTAACCCCAGGGGTCATAGTAGAATCCTGCCGTCCCGGGTCGGGGTGAAGAAGACATTGTGAATTTGTCGTTTGGGAGAGAGTACCTCTATTGTTTGACTGTGGTATAGGATTGGGTGGTTTGATGGAGGGTTGAGAAGAGAGAGATGGAGAGAGAGAGACAAAAATTTGAGGTGCAAAGGTTGACTGCTCTAATCCCTCTTGGTTTCTTTTCTAATCAACTGGCATATGCAAGTGGTAGTTCGAAGCTGGTTTCGGCCGCGTTCATGTGCAGCGATGTAGTGTTGTCAGTTGGCAACTGGTGCCCTTAGCGGTGCCGACATGTTGCCGACATGTTCTCTCGAGACTGCGTCGAATCATGATTTAGTTATCGGACTGAAGGTTGGTTAGGCAAAGGGCAACGAGGGGACCTTTGAGATTTGCAGCTGGTAGACTTCGTGTGAATCCCAATGCTTTTGGTAAGAAAATATTTCTAGGATGACATCTCGAAACCCATGATTTTGCTCGTTTCAGATTTCAATGATTCTTGCAATGCCCTGAAAATCAGAAGTGAATCTCGTACCGAGTTTGATGGTTAGTTTAGGAAGGAACTTGGGGAGACATGATGCCTAAAAGTCAAGGTATGGCAAGGTCGAGGGCAACATGCCACAAAGACCATGCCAAAAGTCCCGGGTAACGACACAACTTTTCCTTTCGCGACCACAAATGGCGTCCCAAATGTCGAGTGTCCTCCGGGACTGAGACCTCTTGTAGCGCTCCACACCATTATGCTGTTGTTGGTGATGATGATCATGGCAAGTTCCTGAGACTGGCCGTCATCGACTTAGTCAATGCTAACCCGTCGAATATTCCGATGGAATACGTATAATCCTGGAGGTATATCTCGTTCTCTTCCCTTCCTGACCCCTAATCTTCTCGCTCCCAAGACCAAAAGCTCAGTCTGCTTCGACTGTGACTCTTGCGTTTCGAGTGTCTTCCCTACATGCCCTCCTCACATTAGTCCCTAGAAGTCGCACAACCACGAGCGAGTCAAAAATGGGGCAACAGTCATCCCCGCCCGGTGCTGGAAGAAGAGGTCGTCTAAACTCGGACCGCCCAACATCAATCTTCACCTTCTCCCATCCCATCCAATCAAGGCCACGGCCCAATCCGACCTCTTCCACCCAAAAGCCACCACCAAACAATGAAATTCGAACCCTCTTCAACGGGCACATCAAACTCCGCGGTCGAAATGACAATCTGCCTCAGTAACCCAATCTCCCTTTTCCCTCTTTCACCCTATTCCCCATCCATACCACCCCAACTAACACGCCCTCTAACCCCTCACAGAAAATGGTGGCCCGCCTCGACCGCCATCCCTCTCCTTGTAGCCACCATCGGTCCGCTCTCGCATGTGCTATCCATCGCCTCTCTCGTGACCACCTGGAAAGTGACTCTTCCCAACTCCGGCATCTTACCCGAGGGCAAAGATGACAACGGAGTCGGCATCCCGGACCCGAAGTGGGAGATCAACGCCAACATTGTGTCACTGATCTGTGGGTTTGCGGGTAATTTCTTTTTGTTGCTGAATTTCACGGGGAGGGTGAGATATGTGGTTGCTATACCTGCGGCGGTGGGAGCGTGGATGGTTAGTTCGGGCATTGTGGGTTGTCCCTTTCCTTGAGATGAGTGAGACAAGGTAGAGAGAGGTATCAAGGTTAGTAGCTAACAGAAGCAGTTGGTTGCGATCCTATTGGCGATGCATATCCATTCGCCGCCGGTTTGGCCCGAGATATACTCCCAGGGGTATTATCATGCCATCCTCTCGGCCTTCTTTTATGCTCTGGGAGCGGTGCTTCTAGCGATTAACATGCTTGGCTACCTGAGGGGGTATTACCCACAACAGTTCGACCTCGACGACGACCAAAGGACGCTGATCTTGCAGACCATGCTTTTCTTCGTGTGGTTGGCGGGCGGAGGGGCAGTCTTTGCCTGGTTGGAAGACTGGCCGGGTGGCTTTTGTGATGGTTTGTATTATTGCGATGTTGTAAGTCCTTTCCAGCCTTCTCCAATCCCGTTCTTGAACTCGTCACTTTTCCTTCGTCACCTCGAAGTTCGGTAGCCCAACATTCGAACATCAGATGAAAGCACGTTTGTCCCCCAGGCCTTCACCCGTACCTTCCTCCCAAAGGCACCAAGGCACCATTATCCTCCGTCCCATCCGCCCCCATATAACCCCTTTGTCCAGTCCCAGTTCCCAACACAAACCGGCTGGTTGGTCGAGCGGCAGGTGGTGTTGCGCACAGCACACCTCCTATCCTAGACCCGCTCAAAAGGCAACGGGTTCGATTCCTGTGGCGGCAGCTTTCGACACGACAATCTGCTCAGGCCCACCTATGATCTATATGATCATAACCTTGTCTTCTACCTGGGCATACGAGGTCGAGCTGTGACCGAACATGAGGGGATACCTTTCAAGGGTGATGACCTTGGGGTATCATGACCACCAGCAATGATTTTTTTTCCGGGTTTCATTGTTCCTCTCTCTTTTTTTGTGGTTGCATTCTTCTTGAACTGAGCAGGGCTGTGCTTGAAGTGATGCGCTTCGACGCGGCGACTCCGCAGTTCTTGAGAGGGTCTCCCGTGTTCTGTTTCTCTAAAGGCTGACAATGAAAAAGACCATCTTAACCATCGGCTTTGGCGACTTTGCACCCGCTACAACCGCCGGCAGGGCCTTCCTCGTACCTTTCCAAACCTTCGGTCTTCTGTTCCTCGGTCTCGTCATCTCCAGCATCAGCCGCTTCGCCGCCAATATCTCGGCCGACAAGATCATCAAGCGGCACCAGGAACATTCGAGAAAGTCGACGGTTGGCATGTCGATAACGAACGAGAACGAGCTGAGAGAAAAATTGGGATTACCGCCAAAGAGGGGGGCGAGCGACGCAAGAGGGGAGAGTGAAGGGAGGCGGGCGTTCAGTGCGAGAAGGTGGTCGCTGGCGCAGTATGGTCGATTGGAGGTTGCGGGCAGGTTGGTCACTTTTAGGCGGCATTCTTGGGCTGTGCCTGATGGTGGAAGCGAGTGCCCTCCGGTCGAGGCAGGCGCTGATGCAAATGGGGGAGAAAATCAGAGGCAGAACAGGAGCAAGGAAGAGGAGGCTAGGCAAAAGATGCTGAAGTTTGACTTTGGGAATGAGAAGGTAAAAGGGGTCGAGGGGAATACTCAAGAGGGTAGCGGCGAGAAAACTTGGGCACAAGACAAGAGAAAAGAAAGAAGACAGAAGCTGTTGCTTTGGAAGGAAGATAGGGATCGGTTCGAAGCCATGAGGCAGATCCAAGACGAGACAAAACAGTGGAAGCAGTGAGATTACCTCCCTCTTCCCGGCCCCCTTACATAGTTTCGGTCACTGACATGGCGACAGATACTGGGCCCTCGCCATGGCCTTCTTAGCCTTCACTATCCTCTGGGGGTTCGGTGCCGTCGTCTTCATGCTCACTGAAGCGCGAATATCCAACCTGTCGTACTTTGACTCACTATACTTCTGCTGGGTTTGGCTACTCACCATTGGGTTTGTATCTCTTTTTTCTGTCTCTGCTTAGATTGATCAAGACTAACCACCCAAAGAGATATGGCGACATAACCCCAAAGTCCAACATGGGCAAGCCGTTTTTCATCGTCTGGTCTCTCATTGCTGTTCCCATCGTCACAGTTCTCTTCCAAGAGATGTCGTCCACCGTCGTCAGTGCCGTCAACCGTGGAGCCTTCAAGGTAGCAGATTGGACCATCATGCCTACTTCGAAACGCGAAGTGTTGGACAAACACATGCAGAAACACCCCTGGTTGAAAAGAGTAATCCATCAAAAGCAAGACGCGGAAGAGTCCGCAGGTCAAGCCGGCGCGGATACCGAACAACCATCAGACCTAACTGGGCAAGCCGAGGGTCCCAATGAGCAAGAAGAAGAAGACCTCCCCTCGCTGCTCGCCGAAACCATCAAGTCCATAGCGCATGACCTTCGTTTCTCCCCGCGCAAGCGCTACTCGTACGAGGAATGGCAGCTCTTCACCAAGCTGATACAGTTCACCCAAACAGAAGAGGAGGTAGGAAATGAGGGACCGATGACATGGGACTGGTTGAGTGAAGACTCTCCTCTGCTGGCGGACATTACTGAAGCGGAATGGGTGTTGGATCGCTTGTGCGAGTCACTTGACCGATATACCCGCTCCAGTTCCCATCAAGAAGCTCAGCCGCAACTACAAGATCATGGTAGAGAGGGCGAGGTCAGAGATGCAGAGGAGCTAGATCCGCTGCGTATTGAGAGAGAGCAGGGACCGCTTGATGACATAGTAGAGGAGGAGGAGGACGGTAAAAGAGGGAGGGGAAATCGGGATGTCTGACCAAAGCTGACCAAGATGTCAAAAGCCACGCATGTTTCAGGGTTGTTAGTAGGTTGTCAGGAGCAGATGGTGCAAACAAAGACAATGGTCAGCCATGTTGACTCTTCGGAATCCGGACACCTGCATTCTCAAGTTGTTCAAAAGGGATCCAAAGGGATTGTGTAACAGAGGCTGATGCATCGAAACTGATATTATGCTGGCATGCGGAGCGGAAGCAGGCGAGACGGGAACTACCTACTCTATGATACTGTAAGGTGGTGATGTCGTCAAGTCAACATATTCGATTAAGTGGACCGATAGCGGGTTTCGACCTTGTCCTAACGCACTAGGCTGATATGGCTGGGAGAATCATAAACACTTATGCCAAGAGTAGGGGTCTCCGCTACAGGCAGGGGCAGCGGTTACGTACCTGACTCGCCCAAGACAGAATTGATGAGACACCTTCTGCTGTACTTTTTGCGGGTCGTGCGGGCCAACTGGGTCTCATCAATTTTGTCAGGGACGAGCCTGATTAGCTCAGCCAAGCGCGAGTCTTGGCACGAAGCGAAATTGGTCTCTTTCCTGGCTTTGAGACTTCTTTCCAGGAAGAGTCCAAGCTTTACTTCCTCTCTTTCCTCTTTTAACAAGTAATCAACACCACCAAACCCACGACAAAAGACGACAAGAGAAAGCCGCTCTTGCGCCGTTAGAGACTGGCCTTCGATTATAAGAAGATCAGTCGACTTCTCCTCCACACCTTTTGAATGCGGCCAGTGTTGTTTGCCCGTCACAGAGTGCCACCACGCCTTCTGCGCATCCCGACTTTAGCATCACCACCACCATCTTTGACACCAAAGACGACAACTCGATTTCTTAACCAGTCCACGTCCACGTCCACGTCGTCTCAACAACAAACATTTCCGGTCCTTACCTTCCACGCTTCGATCACGCGAACGAGAAAAGACACCTCAACGGCCAGACATTTCACCTCTACCGCAACACGCGCCTTTAGTCAAACAACTTATTCCGCAAATATGAACGGCACAAGCCCCGCCGCTCGCTCCAAGCGCAAGGAGCCTCCCCAACACTCCTCAGACGGCCGCCTGGCTAAGCACCACCGAACCAACGCCGATGTCGACATGTCTTCTGCCGACGACAATACCCCCACCCAAGACTTCGACGGCCCCTACGAGGAGGAACCGCGCCATGTCTTGCCCCTTGCCCCCGGCGCCGACACGGCCGAGTGGCAGGCTACCATCGAGAACGTCGTCAGAAATGTGGTCTCTATCCGATTCTGTCAGACTTGCTCCTTCGATACCGACCCGGCCCTTACAAGCGAGGCCACCGGTTTCGTGGTAGATGCCGAGAGGGGGTACATCCTGACCAACCGTCACGTTGTTGGTTCCGGTCCCTTTTGGGGGTACTGCATCTTCGACAACCACGAAGAGGTCGATGCCTACCCCGTCTACCGCGATCCCGTCCACGACTTCGGCATCCTCAAGTTCGATCCCAAGGCCATCAAGTACATGCCCGTCGCCGCCCTACAGCTACGACCAGACCTCGCCCGTGTCGGCATAGAGATTCGCGTTGTGGGTAACGATGCCGGAGAAAAGCTTAGTATCTTGTCTGGTGTCATCAGCAGATTGGATCGCAACGCCCCCGAGTACGGAGACGGCTATAGCGATTTCAACACATGCTACTACCAGGCCAGCGCCGCCGCCAGCGGTGGTTCCTCGGGCTCTCCGGTTGTCAACAAGGATGGTTTCGCCGTGGCCCTGCAGGCGGGTGGCAGAGCCGATGGCGCCTCGACCGACTACTTCCTTCCTCTCGATAGGCCGCTTCGGGCCCTCAAGTGTCTGCAGGAAGGCAAGCCCATCACCCGTGGCGATATCCAGTGCCAGTTTGTGCTGAAGCCCTTTGACGAGTGTCGCAGATTGGGCCTTAGCCCCGATTGGGAGGCTCAGGTCCGCAAGGCTTTCCCCAAGGAGACCAACATGCTGGTCGCCGAGATCATTCTTCCCGAGGGTCCCTCTCACAAGAAGCTTGAGGAGGGTGATGTCTTGATCAAGGTCAACGGCAAGCTCCTTACCCAGTTTATTCCTCTCGAAGAAATTCTCGATTCTAGCGTCGGCCAGACAGTCAAGCTTATGCTTCTCCGTGGCGGCGAGGAGGTCGAGGTTGAGATCGAGGTTGGCGACCTGCACCAGATCACCCCCGATCGCTTCGTGTCTGTGTCTGGCGGTAGCTTCCACAGCCTCTCCTACCAGCAGGCCCGCCTTTACGGTGTCACCTGCAAGGGTGTCTACGTCTGTGAGGCTGGTGGATCTTTCCGGTTCGACAACAACGAGAACGGCTGGATTATCCAATCCATCGATCAGAAGGAGACTCCCGACCTGGGCACTTTCATCGAGGTGATGAAGGGCATTCCCGACAAGTCTAGAGTCGTTATTACGTACAAGCATCTTCGGGATATGCATACACTACACACCACCGTTATCTACATCGACCGCCACTGGGCCAAGAAGATGAAGCTGGCTGTAAGAAACGACAAGACGGGTCTCTGGGACTTTTCCGACCTCGGCGATGCCCTTCCTGCCGTCGCTCCTGTTCCCAGGAAAGCTTCCTTCATCCAACTTGAGAACACTTCTCATCCGGCCGTCGCCGATCTCGTCAAGAGTTTCGTCCACGTCAGCGTCACCATGCCCGTCAAACTAGATGGTTTCCCTAAGAACAGGAAATGGGGCATGGGTTTGGTTATCGACGCCGAGAAGGGCCTGGTGATCATTTCCCGTGCCATTGTTCCCTACGACCTGTGCGACATTACCATCACCATCGCCGATTCCATCGTCGTCGAGGGTAAGGTGGTTTTCCTGCACCCGCTCCAGAACTACGCCGTCATCCAGTACGACCCCAAGCTTGTCGACGCCCCCGTTCGTTCCGCCAAGCTGTCCAGCGAGATGATCAGCCAAGGCGCGTCCACCTACTTTATTGGATACAACCGCATTGGCCGCATTGTCCACACTGCCACCACCGTCACTGAGATGTTCGCCGTCACCATTCCCGCCAATTCTGGAGCGCCTCGATACCGCGCTGTCAATGTTGACGCCATCACCGTCGACACCAACCTCTCGGGCCAGTGCGGCAGCGGCGTGCTCGTCGCTCAAGACGGCACCGTCCAGGCCCTCTGGCTCACCTACCTCGGTGAGCGCAACCCCAGCAGCCACCGCGATGAGGAATACCACCTCGGCCTGGCCACGCCCACCCTGCTCCCCGTCATCTCGCAACTCCAGCAGGGTATCAACCCCAAGCTGCGCCTGTTGAGCTGCGAGTTCCGCGCCATCCAAATGTCGCAGGCCCGTATCATGGGCGTATCCGAGGAGTGGATCCAGAAGGTTTCCCTCGCCAACACGGCCCACCACCAGCTCTTCCTCGTCACCAAGCGCACCTACGAGCGCAACGAGCCCGAAGGCGACACGCTCAAGGAAGGCGACATCCTCCTCACCCTCAACAACCAGCTCATCACCAAGATCTCGGAGCTGGACATCATGTACTCGCACGACCACCTCGACGCCGTCATCGTCCGCAACACCAAGGAGCTGCACATTAAGCTGCCCACCGTCGCGGCTGACGACGCCGAGACCGACCACGCCATCTCCTTCTGCGGTGCTATTCTGCACAGGCCGCATCTTGCTGTCAGGCAGCAGATCAGCAAGCTCTTCAGCGAGGTCTATGTTAGCGCCAGGACTAGAGGAAGCCCGGCGTATCAGTATGGACTGGCGCCAACGAATTTCGTTACGCATGTTAATGGCAAGCGCACGCCTGATTTGAAGAGCTTCTTGGAGGCGGTGGTGGGGATTCCTGATAATACTTGTGAGTTTTCTCCTTTTTGTGTTGTGTTGGGGGAGATCCCCAAACCCCCAAACCCCCCCCTTTTTTACTCGCTCGCTTCGCTCGATTTCTCCCCCTTATCAATGTTTACTGACGGGTGATAAACAGACTTCCGCCTAAAATGCATGACCTTCGACTCGGTCCCCTGGGTCGTCACCATGAAGAAGAACGAGCATTACTTCCCCACCACCGAGCTGATCAAGGACCCTTCCGAGCCGCTGACGGGATGGAGGAGAATCACCTACGAAGGGGGCAAGAAGATTGAGGGCGAAGGACACGAGGGTGTTGGTGTCGCGGCGCTGGGAGAAGATGGAGGCGAGGGGGGGATGGATGTCGATGGAGATGGGTGTTGTTAGGTACGACTCAAAGAGTTTTGGGCGATGGTTAATAGGGGGATGGAGGTGGAGGTGGTGGAGGTGAAGGTGCTTGAAAGAGATGGGGGAGGAGAGGGGGAGGGGAACGGTGAGAGGACGGAAGAAAGAAAGGGAACCACGGGGAGGAGGGATTTACATATATACCAACGTACGAGTGTATGTGGTTGTCCTCGGTGTTGGGGATAAAGGAAAATAAAACCGAGGAGACAATGAAGGACAGAAAAGGATTGGAACAACGAACGGATAATGAAAACAAGGGAACGAAAAACGACGGTGAGCGAGCTATAGCGGATATTGCGTGAACTATATTGCATGGCATGAATTTTTGGCATACAGGTGTTGGAAGGGCTGAAGATTCATGACGGGAGTCAAGGACATGCATGGATTGGCATGGTCAGTCAGGTCAAGTCTGATCATCATCAGACACAGCGACAGTGGCAAACATCATTCAGCGCACGCATTGTTTTGGGATACAAGTTACAAAGCATAAAAACAAGAAAGCAAACCTCGAAAAAATAAATAGAAAGTGAAACGTCTAGGAAGAAAAGGCTACTACTATAGGACGGACATTGGGGTGTTTGTGTTATCTTTGATTTGCTTATCTAGCTCGCTCGCTCTGCCCAGTGCCCTCCTCCCTGCCCCTGGGCTATTATTTACTTACAGTCCAATCAATGCTGGTTTGTTTGTTAGCTTGGTACTCCTGGCATATTGGACGATATCCATTCCCGAATTGTCCCAAACCTCATAAGGACCAAATTTGATGGCTTAAGTACGGATCGAAAAGGCATTATTAAAATTCGATAAGGCATATTCAAAGTGAGACTACACTTCTCTCCTCTCCTCTCCTCTCCTCTCCTCTCCTCTCCTCTCCTCTCCTCTCCTCTCCTCTCCTCTCCTCTCCTCTCCTCTCCTCTCCTCTCCTCTCCTCTCCTCTCCTCTCCTCTCCTCTCCTCTCTCTTCACTTCTGCCTTTCTCTCTCTCTATTATAATCACAGTAGCAAGATGCGCGCACTCTGTTTTTATATACTAGTCTTTGTATAGTTCAATCAATGCTAGTTTGTTTGTTTGTTTGTTAGCCTTGGTACTCTTGGTATTGGGACAATAATAATATCCATCCATCCTAATGGAATTGTCCCAAACTTAATTTACAAGGACGTAAATTTTTTTTTTTTTTKAATGGTTAACTAGACTACTCTAATCACGGATCGAAAAAAGGCATGAATTAACAAGACTCAATATAATACGTTGAACTTTGCGGAAATAGAGCATATTTCAATACAAGATTGATTACAATCCAGCCCTAGTTTGTTTGTTTGTTAGTCTGGTACAAAAAACGGCAACTTTGCTGGATATAGGAAAGTGTTCGCGGTTAACCATCATCGTAGACCGATATCTTCCAGTCTTGAAGGCCTTGAAGAGACGGAGAGAGGTATAATAGGATATACCCATAAGAGGCTTCTGTGGCGTCCTATAAGCCCTTGTCATTGTCCCATGTCGCCTCAAACGGAGGACAATTCCTCTCTTCAAAGGCCAATGAGAGCTCCAAAACTCCCCTGTTCAACCCATGGTCGAAGAACCAAACTAACAAACAAACCAGTATTGAATTGTACACACACTTTAATCATGAAGACCACCAAACGAATCAAGTAGATATAAGAATACTTGGCCATTATTGGACTGTACACAAATATCCTCAGCATCAAGTATCATAGGTACCATGTCTATTCATCATCTCATGTTCGTCTATAGCCATTTCAATCATTCATCCATCCGTTCGTTCATTTTACCGTAGGAAAAAGCAACATAGTGAGTAGAGTGGCACGAAGCAAGCAAGCAACCAACCACCAACTGTGTAGCTATACGTAACGTAACCTCCAATCCGGGTATCAAGAAAAAAAAAATACACAATGCTCTCGATGCCTGCCTGAGCTGTCTTGTGTCCCTCAGGTCCAGTCCAGATCCTGGTCCAGGCCCAGTCCAGTCCAGTCCCTACTCCGCCTCCTCCTCGTCTCAACCACCTCTCCTCTCACACCTCCTCACCTCAGGAATCCCAAGCCCAACAGTAAAGTAGGCAGCAGCCGAAGAAGGCAAGCCGAACACCTAATCCGAAAAACCCGACCAACTCGAGATATACCCCTCTCCTCCCTCTTGTCCGTATCTCGGTCCACCACCACCACTACCACCACCAGGTTCGCCTTCACCGAGTGAGAGATTGGATAGGTATTCAACTTCAAAGTCCGCATCTTGATGGCTCTGGCTCCGTCCTCGCGCTCGGCTACGTGATCGTCGTCGGCGCGGTTGATATTCAGAGTAATCGGACTCGTATTCGTAGACGTAGTCGGAGCCTTCGTAATAGTGTTGTTGAATATCTTCGTCTTCCTCGGAGGATGATGATTGCGATGATTCCGACGAGGATGGCGGTTCGGGTTCGGATTGGTCTTCGTCGTCGGCATCTTCTTCCTCCATGTCACTCAGCCCCTGCAATGATTCGTCATCGTCTTGGTGTTCGTGCTGGTGTTGTTCATGGTCGTCGTGCTCTTCTCGTTCCTCGTCCAAGAGTTCGTTTCCGCTTTCATCGTCATCCACAACAAACTCGGACAAAAACCACGCCGCAGACCCCGAAACCAGCACAACCACCGCCCCCATAATCAGACTCAACACCGTCTCGCCAATCTGACTGAACAGTCCAAGTCTGAGAAGAGCCTCATAAACCATCGCGGTCAGGACAGCCCGGCTCATGACTTTCTTCACCACCTCCCCACACCGCACCCAAAACACGGAGCCCTCATTCTCGATTCTCATCTTCCACTCCCTCCAACTCCCCTTCCTCACCCCTTGATTCCAAAAATCCTTGGCCCACTCCTCACTCGTCATACGACCACTCGTACCCAAACCAGTTCTCTTGTTAAAGCGGTTGTAACGGGCACCGCCATACAGTCACGTCCCACCTCCCGTTCCATCTCCCGCCGTCACGGAAGCAGCACCACCACCGCTCCTCACCCTCTCCTTCCACCTCGCGAACTCCATCACGTTCAACTCGTGTGCCTCCCTGGCTTGAGCCCACTTCTGCATCACCGTCTTGTCCTCCTCCATCCATGCCAGATACTCCAACAATTCCTTGTCGCCCAGCTGGGTGACCCACTCAACGCCCCTTTTCTCGTTCATAATCTTGCGGGCGGCGAAGTGATCGACCACGCGCGCGTTGAAGGTGTTGAAGTGGTGGATGTACCACTTGAACTGTTCGGCGTACAGCGCCCACTGCGAGGCGGTCATCTGACTAGGAGTTGCCAGCGCGGCTGGTGGGCTGGGCGCCTTGGGCGGGGAGGGGACGTTGATGTGCTTCGGCTTGATCTTTTCGCGCTCGAAGGACGGGAGTTTAGCCGACGCCCTGGATTCGAAGGGGAGGTTGGACTTGAGGTCCGCCGAGAACGAGTTGAGGCCTGTACCGGGGTTGACGAGTTTGTCGACGTCGAAGTCCCCGAAGATGGGGCGGAGGTCGCTGTCCTCTGAACCGGCGCTGGGAACTGGGATTGGCCGGTGAGTGGCGTTGGCAGCGCTGCTGCTGCGGCGAGAGCTAGTACCGTTGGAGGGCTTGACGCCGTTGTTGAGGTTGCCGGCGCGCCATTCAGGCTTGGATGGCTCCAAGTTGACATTGCGCGCGCTGGCCCCGTTCATGTGTGCGGGAATACCATGAGCGGGAGTCGGGGGCGGCGCAGCAGGAGGAACAGCGTGTGCCGGGGTAGGTGGCGGGGGAGGATCGTCGATATCCATAGCCATAGGGCTAGGCGCCGCCCCATTGATGCCACTTTCATCGACACCAGCTGCCGAGTTTGACCTGCTCTTTCCGTCGCTGCTGCTGGTCTCCTCCTCATCAACCAGGCCAGCAGTGCCCGCAGTCATCTTTACCGGCCTCGGCTTACGGATTGGTCGCACATTTCTCGTAGGCGAAGTCGATGATTTCTTCGCGGTCGGAGGCGGAACAAAGGTATGCGGACCGAATTCTGCTTGCCATTGACCGGCGTCAAAGGCACTTGGCTTCTTACCTGCATCGTTCGTCTCGCTCGGCGGACGAGTGGCGCCGCTGACCGATTCGTTGGAAGACGTATAAGTTTTTTTGAGGGGCGATTGGCGGCCGCGGGGAACCGAGCGTGCTCGTTGCTTTGCGCGCGAAAAGGCGTCAGCTCCGGGAATGGTGGTCGATCCACCGGCGTTAAACTGAAATCCTGCACCAACCTTTTCCTGGTCCACAAAGCTGGCGTTGATATCATGAACGCCACTCCGGGTGAAGTCGGCTGTTGCCTGTTGCTTCTGGGTGTATCCATCGTCGTCGCGGACGGTGAAACTATTGGGGTATACGCTGTTAGTCGCTCGCTGCTTTTGGACCCTGTTGTGTACGTTGGTCTTCCTGGGCGAGAGGGGGTTGTCGGTCGGCTTTATATGCTGTCTCCGTGAATGCATCTTACGCCTTCCCAGGAGAAGCTGCAGCTGGTCGTGCATATCCTTCTCAAAGGAAGACATGTCCCCGGAGGTCGACTGATCTCCACTCGGAGGTTTCCTGCCATGAGACTCTCGGTTATTTGCCGCATCTTCATGAGCTCTTCCGCGGTAACTTCCCGCGCCGGCATGACTGAACACATGCGGCGGTCGAATCTTGCTGGGTTGACCGAAAGAGGATGTTGACTTGAAGTATTCATCGGGCTTAAAGAAAGGAGATGGAGCGTACACTTTGGGGCCATCCTGCGCTGGTTCCGAGGTTCCGGCTTGAGCTGTGAGAAGGTTAGCCACTGCATCTTACGAAACAGACAAAGCTGACATACCGTTCGGGTTGCTCCTCATGGATGAGCTGGACGCACGCGGCGTCGGGTTGGCTGCTGTATTGGGTGCTGACCTGGGTTCAGCTTCCTGGGCATAATATCGCGCGCTGGCTCGCGGCTCAGCTTTCGAGGTTCCAGAGGATGTGGTCCCGCCGTTGGCCGCCTTCCCGAAGCTGTTGGACTCACCGACACTAGCGCTGCGTTGTCGCGACGGGCGCGGAGGGGGCACCTCTTCCTCGGATTCCTCGGTGGGCCGGGAGGGGTCTTTCATGGACTTTGCTCTGTTGACGTTGGCTCCTTCAAAGGGGTTGAACTTTTCGCCGATATGGGAGGCATATGGGGTCCGTTGTCGGCTGTCCAGGTATGTCTCACTAAACTTGTCGCTCAAAGGGTCAACCGGGGTGGGGGTCGATTGCGGCCGTGATTTCCTGATGTTAGCGGCGGCATCCTCAAACATGTCGGTCGTAGCCGTGTAGTGGGCGCTGGAAGTGTAGTTATGCCTCGAGACAGATGGCTCGTCGCCCACTGGGGAATCCGGTGAATAGCCAGCCCGTCTGGTGGTACCAAAGGCAGCGTCCGCACGACGAGCCTGCCCCGCGGTCCGTGGTGGTACTGGAGGCGGCTCCCTCCTGGCACTTTCGGTCCGTTCCGTTCGTGCTGACGCATAACCCGACGACTTGGGCGTTGACGAAGATGTCTGGCCTGTCTTGGTGCTTGACCGCATAGCATCCCATGCGCGCAAGTTGTCGGCAGCAGATGCCGTCTTTGGTGGGACTGGACGTGAAGATGAGGAGGACGATGGTGTGCCTGTCCCCCAAGACGAGTAGCGTGCGTGTGCCGACGGACCTGGGTCGGCACGAGACGGCATATGAGGGGTTCGTCGCGTAGGAGGAGCGCCATATCTGTCTGCCATATCGGCAGAAACGTTGGAGTATGGGTTTCCGCGGTGGCCAGATGCTGTTGGGTACCTGCCCGCAGAAGCTCCTCCTCGTTTCCGGTAGGCATCATACTTGGCCTTCATGGACAGGTCGGTAAGGACCTCATGTGCGGCTTGGATATGGATGAACCTATCCTTGGCCTCGTCCTCTTTTCCTGGGTTGCGATCCGGGTGGTATTTGAGGGCAAGCTTCTTGAACTGCTTCTTCACCTCGGCGGTATCCGCGGTTGAAGGCAGCTCAAGGTCCGCATAGTAGTCGCGGTCGTAGTCCACCTTTACTACCATGTTGACGGTGTTGAGATGTTGTTAAGCGAAGGCACAGTAAATCTTTGCATGCCACGGCGTAGGGTATATCGTATCGTATATGTCGATGTGTGTAGCGAGCTGAGATGATGCAAAAACCGATCGAAAGCGGGGGAAAGAGGTCGGTTGCGGAGCGAACGCCCTTTAGAGTTCGTTTGGAATGTTTTCTTTGCTAGCGAAAGGCAATGTCTGGGTGTTGGACAAGTTGATGTTGTTTCTCTGGCGCAGGGAGGTAGGGTCTGCAGGTCGCGTGTTCGCTCGTCAGAAGTTGTTGTCGGGCACGAATGACAAGTCGGGTGGGTGAAATTCTCGGCGCGCGATCAACGAGCGAATGGTTGTCTGGAGGAGGAAAAGAACTTGTTAGGCTGACGGCTCGTTCCAGGCTATGCAAGTGGTCGAAGTTCAGGGCTGCGTCACTGGCCAGGGCTTGGATGGGCTGGTCAGGATGCGGGGCAGGCAGGGCAGGTGGAGGGAAGGGCAGGGCAGGGCATGTTTACCAGTCGAAGCGTGATGCAGCTGCAGCGTGGAAGGATGTGTTGACAGACGCAAGAACAAGACGCGATCGTTCTTTTATTGACCACGGGCAGTGTTGATGGGATGGTGGTTCTTGGTTGTCAAGGTAGCCAGAAGTTGATGGTGGTAGTTGATGCTTCTGGAAGAATAAACTTGGAAGAGTGACTCTGTTTTAGCCGCTGGTTGACGACGCGCGGGAACCGTTCGGCAGTCCGATAAGCTCGTGATAAGCACGCGGGTCTGAAACTGGTAATGAAGGTGTACCGCAGGCGTAACTTTCTGGATATGGTACTGAAATACCAGGCATAAGGGAGTAATTATGGAGGCAGCCAACCGCAAACAACGTAGGCATAGACTTGATCTTGTGATTTTGATGGCAACTTGATTGTTCTCAGCTCCAGCTGGGTGGTGATCAAAACAAAAGAGTGGAGCTTTCCCCCGCCAGTTGGCAGGGCTGTGCCTGAAGACTGAGACAGGTCCAGGTGGGAACTCCTAATCTCAACTATGATGTCGCTATCTTCAACTTGGTTGTCTACTAATATCAGTATGTTGTCTCTATATTGTCTACCGTCTCATTCAAAACGTGAAAAAGAACCAATCCGCCTTGTTTACTTTCAAAACCTCAACCGCACTTTAACGCGAATTCGGTGAAGCAGGGGTTCTGTTCTTGGTCGCAAATGTTGGTCGGGTGGCAACGTTTGGTCATCTCCGGGGTCTCTTCACCACAGCAACCGCCGTGATGACCACGGCCGGACCTGCTTTAGCCAGGCGCCCACCATGATCCAGGGGAACGTCTTTGACGGTTATCCACACTTCTTTCTCATATGCAAAGAATACGGTATCTTATCCCCATCATGTTGATTCCCCAAATGTTTTAAATGTCCCCCGGTCATCAACCTCTGACCCTCCATGGCCAGGCTCGGAGAGGCTCAGCCTCAACTGACAGCCGTTTGTGACCGCCTTCTTGTCTCGTGGCCCCTGTGCTTTTCAACAAGACCGACCATTAACCATGCCGAGGTTTCTGAACAACTCAATTTCAGTTTATATACGGATCTATCTGATGCTGTGTAGAGCCGCGGGCGAAACAGAAGGTATCTATGAAGGTATCGCCAGGGACAGTCAAAAGACTGAAAGTAGGATTTTGGCGCCATACATAACCCTCGACCAACCCCACCACCCATTTCTACTTACCTAACCCTGATGAGCTCAACGCGCTTTATCACACCCGTCGGAATCAAAAAGTCGCAGGCTGATCTTCTTCACCCAGTCTACAGGAGAGCGAGACGATACAAACTCATGTTCGCACCTAGAACGGGCAAGGGGCCAAGGTACTAGTACGACTCATCTGTTGCAAAGACACCGGCATGACCAAAAGAATGGACCTAAAAGCCGGTGTCAACTTAAACAGTCTGTGAAACAAACAGCTTATGGGGTCCCTAAGGGTATATAAACCAAAAATTAGCATACAACAAGCACATACGGCTATAGATAGTGGAAAACTCGGGATCCCGTCCGCTCTCCCATAGATAAGCCACTAATCGGAGGACTATCTATGGGAGCCGTTTTTTGGATGACTCAGCCAAAAACGCCGCCCCCGTTTCTAGAACCGTTTTCCCATTGCCTTCGCCGTCGAGTGCACCGTTCCACTTACGCCAAGCCCAGCTAAGTAGGCTAGGCATACACTGTACAGGGTACTTACCCCTGCCATTTACCCCTAACACCTACTCCATATACTTAGTACTTCTAACTGGGAGGTGTAGTTGGCTTTTGGGAGGTGTAGTTGGCTTTTGGGAGGTGTAGTTGGCTTTTGGGAGGTGTGGTTGGCTTTTGGGAGGTGTGGTTAGCTTTTGGGAAGTGTGGTTGGCTTTTGGAAGGTGTAGTTAGCTTTTGGGAAGTGTGGTTAGCTTTTGGGAAGTGTGGTTGGCTTTTGGGAGGTGTGGTTGGCTTTGGTAAACACTCTTCTCCGTACGTATATCACTTCAGGCGAGTTAGAAGGGCCTCAAGATATATATTGCGTCTTTACCCTTAGATTCCCGACCGAACCAAACAAGCACACTTTTGTCCCATTCTCATTGCATTCACTGTATATCCATTCTTCCCAGTTGATTCTACCGCATGAATTACGGCCCCTACGTTGCGAGGGTTACGTTGGTTTTTCATATG
>RAOC01000155.1:0-73083 GCA_009804845.1 Neurospora sp. FGSC 26637 | reverse complement strand
CCAGCGGATGCCGGTTCACTGGGGCGGCGACTGCGAGTCGACCTGGCCGGGTATGTCACAGTCGCTACGCGGCGGGCTCTCTCTCGGGCAGAGCGGCTTCGGATTCTGGTCGCACGACATGGGCGGCTTCATCGCAGAGGGCGCACGTGGCGACATGTCGCCCGACCCGGACATCTACAAGCGCTGGGTGCAGTGGGGCCTGCTGTCGTCGCACTCGCGCCTGCACGGGTCGCACACGTATCGCGTGCCGTGGCTGGTCGATGACGAGGCGAGCAAGGTGCTGGCTAAGTTCGCGCGTCTAAAGAACATGCTGATGCCGTATATCTTCGCCCAAGCCGTCGACTGCCACCGCAATGGGCTGCCGATGCTGCGGGCTATGGTGATCGAGTTCCCCAACGACCGCACCTGCCACGGCCTCGATGAGCAGTACATGTTCGGTGACAGCCTCCTCGTGGCGCCCATCTTCAACGCCCACGGGGCCTGCGAGTACTACGTCCCCGCCGGCACGTGGACGGGGCTGCTGGACGGTAAGAAGCGCACCGGGCCCGGGTGGGTCAAGGAGAAGTTTGACAACTTCCATCTCCCGCTGCTGGTGAGGGAAAACCGTGCTATCCTCGTAGGGTCGCCAGAGCGGCCCGATTACGACTGGTCAGCACAGCTTTTGAAGGTTATCGTGGGCAGCGCTGCAGGAGGCAGGGTGCTTGAGGTGCCTGTGCCGTCATCCAGCAAGATTGGAGAGTTCGACGGGCATGTCAGTGTCACTGTGCCATCGGGTGGACAAGGATCGCACGAGGTGAAGAGAACAGGAAGCGGAAACCAGCCAGCATTGTTAGTCCTAGGGGACGACTCTCATCTTTAGATTATCATAGAACTACAGTAACACAATAGCAGCGCGTCACTTTACCTTGTACGCAAACAAGTGCTACCAAGTGTTACGTTTTTACAGTAGAGTAGACTTGCATCAATGGGCCACACGCTCTCCATTCACCAGCGTCAGGGGAGGGGGCAGCGTAAGAATGGAAAGCATACAGCATGTGCTAACCTCTGCCCTGAGGATACCTGGCTCACGACGAATAGGAAGTCTATCGCCTTTGCCGGAACCGACGGGTACTCACAACGATAGGACTCGGAGGAGAAACTATCACTCCTGCTAGTCAGTCATGTTTCATCGTGGTTCCCAAGTGTCCCTGCAAAGTGTCCCGGTACCGCCATCGTCTTCCAGGCATGCAAGCCAGAAACCGGCGGGACGGTCCGCCCTGTTAACCCAGACCTAGTTTCCCCACCCGATGTCTTAAGCAAATTCCTATTCGTGGAAAATCCCGAGCACATGGTTACAATGTCCGCCCGGAGCTAGTGGCAGCCTCAGTCCAGGACTAGATTTCTAGCGTGCCGGTTGCCGGTCTCCAGGCTCGACGGGCCCGACTCCTCGGATCCGGATTGGGGCGCATCGTGTTGTAGAACAAGTAAGTCTGGACCAGTTCCCAATCCGGCCTGGAAGGCGACAGGCGTATTAATGTGAGTGTCTGTCGGACCACACCAAGATGCGTCTGTCAGCACTGAAATTGGAAATGACATCGCGATCCACAACGTCATTCGGGTAGTGATGGTGGGGACATGGTACCTCACCTTCCGTCGGGATTATTCCCACTCGTGGGGATTTTAGTCATCTCCACGAGTACTACCCCGGATCGGGAATTCCATCTAGACTCGCAGAAGCGGAGGTGGAGTTGGGGTAGAAGATGACATGGAATTCTAGACAACTATGTATATATACCATAGCGGGAAAATAGGGAGGGCATCTAGGCTATATGCTCAATCTAGGCTTGTTGAACGGGGCTTCTGATTGGCCAAGTCCATTTGGGGAAGATGTTCCTTCCCAACTTCTCAGAGTTCACTTCAAAGTGACGGCGGTTCTTTCCCGGGCTTCAAAACGACTATATTAACGCAAACAACTGGCCTCTCTCTCATTCAATCGGGCCAGTAGCTCAATGGTTCATGTGTTTACTTTCTTTTTTTGTAACTGCCAGTTCAATCCCGCTGGCAGTCGCATTTTTTCCGTCGCGCGAAAGGTTTCGCGTCTCCTTTGTAAATGCCTTCACTCGGCGGGACTTCGAAGTCGAAGTCCCCGCCCGGCCAAGGCAACCACTACAGCAGTTATAGGGACTACTGTAGTGGTTGCCAGGCTTTAGCTCCTTATAAGACCGTTTCTCCCGCTGCGGTATATATATATGTCACCACCCTAAGGATCTGCAAAGGGCATTCTTTTCTGAGATAGTTAATAAAGTCACTCTTTCTGCGTCTCTCGTGGCTCACAACACTACCTGGGAATCCAAGAACTGTCCGTCTAGTGTTGACTTCCACCACGGCACTCTCCCAGCCGCAGCCATGGGGCTCTCCTTCTTCTCGCCCGAAGCATCGGGCTACAATTACTTCTGCGGTAAGTCCATCTTCCCCTCACCCGAAGAAGGAACCCTAACTGTTACTGACCGCCTCTCTAGCCTTTTTCGTAGGCATCGGCTCCCTCCTCTGGGGCTACGACTCGGGCATCTTCGGCACAGCCCAAGCACAGACGTACTTCGCCGACAAGTTCCACCCCAGCGCCGCCATGTTGGGCGGCATCGTTTCCGTCTACACGGCCGGTGGCGCCGTAGGCTGTTTGATGTCGGGTCCCATCGGCAACCGCTGGGGCCGTAGGGGTACCATCCGCATCGGGGCCGTCATCGCCGCCCTGGGCACGGCGTTACAGACTGCAGCGCAGGAGACTGTTTTGCTGATCATTGGGCGACTGATCGCCGGTTTGGCAATCGGAATCATCTATTTTGCCATTCCCATGTTTCAGTCTGAGATCTCGCCTGCTTCACACCGTGGTTTCTTCGTCGGGCTGCACGCGCAGTTCATTGGCTTTGGGTATGCGCTTTCGAATTGGATTAGTTTTGGAATATCTTATACGACTGGCCCGGTAACGGTAGGCTTTTGCGTTTCCAGTCCTTCCAAAGCCTGTGGCCGTTCCGATCTAACCTCATTGTTAGTTCCGCTTCCCGGTCGGGCTCCAAGTCCTCTGGGCCGTCATCCTCTTCATTGGCACCTTCTTCCTGCCCGAGTCCCCCCGCTGGCTGATGGAGAAAGACCGCGTCGAAGAGGCCGAGACAGTCCTTAAGCGCCTCCGCAGCGACCACGCCGATCCCGACATAGTCACTAAGGAACTCACCCAGATCCGCGACCAGATCCAGTGGGAGAAGGCGAACGAAGAGAGGTCCCTGACCAGCATTATGCGCAAGCCGTCGTACCGCAAACGTCTTTTGCTGGGCTGCCTTGTGCAGATCGGCCAGCAGATCTGCGGCATCTCGGCAATTAACTATTATCAGACCATCATGTACAAGTCCCTCGGCATCAAGGGCCACACCGTGCTCGCCCTGGCGGGTGTCTGGGGTCTCACGGGGCCGCTGGCCAACATCGCTTGTCTCCTATTCATCATCGACCGGGTCAAGCGCCGGACGCTCTTCATTGTCGGGTCCATAGCCCTGACGATCGACATGGCCATGGTGCAGGCCTTTGTGGCCGTTTACGGCGGGACAGACAACGTGGTCGCCAACAGCTTCGGCATTTTGTTCCTCCTCCTGTTCGGAATCCTGTTTTCGCTGTCGTGGAACTCGGGCGCACCCGTGTACACGACCGAGATCTTCCCCACGCAGATCCGGGCCGTTGGCGGCGCTATCTCGACCTTCTGGTCGTTTGTCATTCAGGTCATACTTGCGCAGGCATCACCTACGGCCTTGGCCAACGTCGGCTGGCGGTACTACTTCTTCTTCATCGCGTGCAACTTGGCTTGTGCGGTGACGGTGTTCTTCTTCTTTCCCGAGACCAAGGGAAAGACGCTCGAGGAGGTCAGCGAGGTGTTTGGCGACGTCTTTGTCAGTGTGCATATGGATGAGAAACTCAAGACGGCTGGGAACGAGGATGCGACTGTGGAGAATGTCGAGCGCAGAGAAGTAGCTTGAATCTGAGTGGATGTAGGCGTAGGCATTTAGATAATGGATGTTATGAATGACAGAAAAATCTTGCAGTCACTCGAGAAGAGTTACAGGCAGTCTTTAGGTTTTGCGCCTGCAAGGGATCGAAAGTGTTGTGGGTGTGTCGTAGCTAACTTGAAGGCCGTACGGAAGCGGGGGATGGCCGGGAAAGGTGGGTCCTCCCGGAGATCCTTTGGCGCTTCTCGGTCCCCAACAAACCTCGGCGCTCTCATTCTCAATGATGATTCTAGATCGAATGTCATGCACGCAATATCTCTGTGTCGCAACCGTGCTACCGGCGATTTGGATGGTCGATGGCGAACGTAACATCATCTGTTGGGCATCATGCTTGTTGGGAATCGTTAGTTCGCGAGCGATGTGGACCGCAAAGTGCAGCCCAAAAGCTTATTTCAGCCTTGATGCAAATCTTGCCGTCTCCAGCTAATAATCCGTTATTGCCAGAGGCGGCTTCCCTGCATATCCGGGTACACCTGCCAGGTTCGGTTTAGTAGGTACCTCTAGACATTCCGGCATCGATCATTTCGAGCCGCAGCTGCAGGTTTGACCTCATCCTGATGCATGCAACGCAGCTCCTGCCATGTCGATGCACGACCGCCGATGATCGACCCCGCGGGACATGGACTGAAACGGCAGGTAGAACCACGGCAACCGGGATCGTCTATCAATCGAGACATTGGCCTCCGGGCGTCTCTGTCTTTTTCGGAAGAGATTTACTGAACCTGACCTGGCAGTTTTGGCGAGCTGAGAAAGAATCATATGCACGGCGGGATTAGCTGCATATGAGGAATCAGTCCAATGGATTCATCTTTTCCTAGCTAGCGCCTTTGGTAAATCTCTTTCGACTGGGAAAAAGCTCCTCGTCCATTTTCCAGTTTCCTTTGGCCACGCGCAGCAACTTCCTTGCCAGTGACCATGGACGGTACCGTGGAAAGCAAGCCCGCACCAGCCGGTGACCTGCGCGAACTGAACGAGAAGCACGACATCCTGTATGTCAGTTCTACCCATGGTATTGAAACCAAGACCGCTGCCATAGCGAAAGATGGCAGCATTGATGCCGAGTCTGCTGGTGAGCGCCTTTCCGACATGTCCCTGGTTGTCATGTTATCGTGAACTGACAAACGATTCATCCAGAGATTACCGCAGACACCACACTCGATACTCCTTTACAGCTAGTCACCAAGACCCTCGACACATCCGATGACCCGACCGAGAGAATCTACACCTTCCGGGCCTTCGTCCTTGGGCTAGGCTTGTCGGCCTTTGGTGCTGTTCTCGGCGAGATCTTCTACTTCAAGCCACAAACGGTCAACGTGAGCATCGTGTTTCTGATCATGATCGCCTACTGTCTTGGAGAAGCCACTGTCTTGATCCCTCGCTGGGGTCCTGTTGGCCGTTTCCTCAACCCGGGGCCGTTCACCCGGAAGGAACACGTTTTCATCGTCATTATGGCCAGCTCTGCCGCCACCTGTGCCCTCGGAACCGAACAACTTGCCGCCCAGTCTCTATACTACGGGCATCAGCCAAACGCAGCGTCGGCCATCTTCATGCTGTTCTCCTCGCAGTGCATTGGCTATGGCCTTCTCGGTGGCATACGCAAAGCTTTCATCTACCCCACCAAATTTGTCTGGCCATCACAGCTTCCAAATGCCGCATTATTCCAGTCGATGCACTTGAACAAGGAACTCGCCAAGAAACGACTCAGAATCTTCTGGTGCATCTGCTTGGCTGTCATGGTCTGGGAGATTGTGCCTCAATGGATGTTTCCTCTCACCACTGGAATTTCCATCTTCTGTCTCGCCAACCAGAACTCGGCCTTCTTCACGCGCCTGTTCGGAGGAGCCAATGGAAACGAGGGCATGGGCTTCCTTAGCTGGTGCATGGACTGGCAGTACATCGGAGAAAAAGAGTTTACTCTGCCCATGAGTACATTGGTCAACCAACTCATCGGCTACATCGGTTGTATTGCTTTGACCGTGGGCGCTTACTACTCCAATCTCTGGGATGCGAAGAAATTCCCCTTCATGGCGCAGCATTTGTTCACTTCCAATGGGACCCTCTATGACCAGACACAAATCTTGGGCCCAGACAACGAGGTGGATCCAGCTGCTTTGCACGCCTATGGGCTTCCCAGGTTTGCTACTAGTAAAGCTTTGAGTTTGCTGTTGAAGAACATGGGCATTACGGCAGCTGTGGTACATGTCCTGCTTTGGAACTGGCATGACGTCAAGTTCATCTTCACTCCTTTCCGGCCTTCAGCTTTGAAGCAAAACATCAAGAAAGTCGGAACATGGCACCATTCATCCTTCTGGAAGAGCTTCACCTCTGACGCAGACACCCCTCGCAAAGAATATCCCGGCACCGAAGGGGACCCCCATTACGCCGCCATGCGTGCCTACAAGGAGGTGCCATCATTTTGGTATCTCGGCATCCTCGCCATCTCAATCTTGATTGGCCTCATCTGCTGTTATCAGCAAAAGACTGGTCTTCCCTGGTGGGCCTTCCTCCTTGCCGTCCTTCTGGCCTGGATCTTGACGGTTATGTTTGCGTGCATGTATGGCATTGTTGGGTTCTACTATCAACCTACAAGTGCGGTCCAGATGATTGGTGCTTACATGGTTCCTCGCAGACCGGTAGCAAACATGATGTTCACCCTCTATGGATCCAATGCCCTGATACAAGCCATCCAGATGTTGGGCGATCTCAAGTTGGCACAATATGCGAAGCTCCCACCCAGAGCTACCTTTCTTGCGCAGATCCTTGGAACATGTGCTGGCGCAGTGTTTAACTGGGTCATGATGAACAGTATTGTGGATAATCGGCGTGACATTCTGTTGTCCGTTCAGGGCACCAACATTTGGTCTGGTCAGAATGTACAAACCTACAATGCGCAGGCGGTGGCTTGGGGAGGTGCGGCCAATGAGATTTTGTAAGTTGAGTCTGATCGTGTCATTGACATGTCTGAGATGTGTTGCTGACACCAGGTACCACAGCGGACGTCACGGAACGTACTGGATGGTGCCAATGGGGCTGTTCTTCGGAATCTTTGCCCCAATGCCATTTTGGATCGGTTAGTCAGCCAAATTATCCCCAAATGGGCCATCAAGTCCTTGATACTAACAGATGCGATATCCAGGCCACAAGTACTTCCCTCAACTCAAGCTCAACTACTTCAACACATTTATCATCTGCACTTGGCTCGGTTGGTTGTCTGTCGGTATCAACTCTTCGCTTTTGGCATACTTTGTGTTTGGCTTCTTCGCTCAGGGCTATCTCCGTCGTTACCAGCCTGTGCTGTTCGCCAAGTGGAACAACATTATTGCGGCGGCCATAGCCGGTGGTTGTTCCTTGATCATCTTCATCCTCACCTTTGCAGTGGCGGGCGGCAGTGGCAAAGCCAGAGACTTCCCGGTGAGTACTTTCCAACTTCCAATACATATCCGTTTTTCTTATCGATATTTGTTTTCTGACTGGACTTACTGCAAAGAAATGGTGGGGAAACAACATGGATGGTAATATGGACAGGTGCAAGTACCTGAATGGATGAGGTTCTGGCATAGTCGTACGGCGTTCCTCACCCCCCTTGTTCCAAATGAAAGCTGGGAGAATGCTTCGTTACGACTTGGTGGTCAAACTACTTTCTATAAATGCCAACGATGACATGGCCAGAGCAATCAACTGTCACCACCTTCACTCCCGTCTTCGTCTGATGTTTCCTTGGACAGATTGTCCTTCTTTCCTGCCTTTCCCGTCAACTCAAGCCAGTTGATCCAGATAACGCCTTGAGATGTCCCTAATGGACTGTCAAAGCCCTCAGGTACATCTGCACGGTGGCGAGCAAGCCCTGCTCACCAATATCTTTCCCTCCGTTCACATCTTCCTCCCCGTTCTCGTCAACAACCACGTACTCCCCATCAATATCCGAGTCTGGACCCTCTGCACCAGGAAGTTCAACCCACACCCAGTCCTTTTCCATGTCGTCAACTTTATCCATATAGTCCCTCATGGCCTTCAACTGCGCCAGAATGCAAAGAATCTTGGCCCCGTCACCTGAGCGGATCGGGATAACACCGCTCCATCTGGCCTCGCGAAGAGCTTGCACCTGCTTTTCCAGCTCTTTCAACGTCTCGCGAGTTGCCGACGAGTATTTGCCCTTGTGAGCATCATGCCAGCGCTGGAGCTGCTCGGAAACCTGGTGGGCGGCTGTTTCCAGGCCGGTGGGTATCGTGTTGCCCGCGACACGTCCATGGTATCGGGGGTTCTGGTGTTTGGCAGAGAAAGGCAGCGGGTTGTCGATGGTTTCTTGGATCAAGGAAGGGAGGTCCGGGGTGGCGCAGTTTCTCCTGATGGTGGGAATGTTGGGGTTGGACATCTTGGTGGTGGTGTTTTTGACTGGTATTCGTGTTGGTTTTGCTCTGGGGGTTTGGAACTGTTGAAGGTCTTTGAACTTTTGTCTGTCAAGTCTGTATTTCTGGTTCGGGTGGGCTTGGGAGGTGGGAATAACATGTCTTTATATCGAACCTCTGCATGTCGTGGATGCGATGTTGCCGTTGGCCATGATACACTCTGGTTGTGTGAGGCTCGGTAATTCATACTTCCGGGGTTCGAACTTTGAAGACGTTCAGAAGTCCTGATGAAGCTGGCAAACATCATCCATCTAGAGAATGTCCAACGAATGCTGCAAACAGAGTCATCAAGGTCCCCTTGCAGCAATAACTGGGATGTTCAGTGGGTACCTTCTATTCATGTTCTCAGAAAAAAGGAAGTCAAACAGCCAATGGTCGTTGTGCACTTATAAGGCTGGCGGCTTTGTCAGCTTGGCAGGGTGGCAGGGTACTCTGACTCGTACTCTCAACGACACAAGGATCAGGACCAACAGACCGGCACTCTCGAGATGGACATTCCATACGAAGACATCATTTGGTCCGCAACCGCTCGACTTCGGTTGAATGACATTGTTAGCAAAGTTTCCCAAGTTCGGAGCGTCTATGCGTTGTGGAACGAGATGCGTGAAGTAGAACACGGCATTGAGCAGGACTTTGGAAGATTGCAATGTCTGTTGGGCATCATGCTTGGGTACCTCCAACCGAGAGACTTGTCGTGGGCGGCAGCATATGAAGCCAAGGTTAGACATAAAGTGGTGGAAACCAACTTTTGTTAAGGTGGAGGACTTGAGGTCAGCTTGAGTGTTGAGGGCAAGGCAAGGATCGCAAGGTCAGAGGTACGAGACTAGTGGTCCCCGAATGCAGCTGGACGATGGTGCGATGGCTGGATGGTTATTGTTTGTGACGTTTCTCCCATGATTCACGAACCGTCGGGGATTTGGAACGTTGATGTTGCCTCCTGCCGGGGTCGGTGCTGCGAAGTCTCCGCCAAGACTGGCAACAGTTGCCGGCCGGGATTTTGCCGGGAAGCATACGGCAATACCTCAAGCAGCGTCACTTGTTTGATTCTCTTTCAATCATGGCTATCCAAGTACGCGTTTGTTTGATTCGCAAAAATCATCCATTTCGCTAACTGTACGTAACTGGGACAAGAAGCCTCCCCTATCCCCCGCTTCCTTCCTCACCTCTATTCAGAACCTGTTCTGACTGAAGCGTATAGTGCGACTGCCCGACGAACTCCTCTCCTTCTCAAGCTCAACCGAATCAGGCGTTGCCGCCCCGACCGCCGTCATGATGCATGTGCCCACCACCGCAGCGCTCCTCGACAATTGGCAGCTCGCCCGGCTCGAATACCGGCCTTGAGAAGCGGTTGTACGCGACAAACGTCTTGTTGTCGTTGACCCTGGCATTGACAGGCGTCGGCACCCGAACAGACTTGCGACGCACCACGACCGCATCGTCTATAATCGGCTTGACACCGCAGAACTTGTAGATCAAGTTGAGCCCCGGAATCGACAACCCGTGCACCACGATCGAGAACAAGACGAGGAAATACACGACCGGAATCATGACGCGCACGAGGTGCGTCTCTTCCTCGTCGCCGCGGCCCACCTCGGGGTACAAGTGGCGGGTGTGCTCGAGGTAGAAGACAGCGCCGGCACCGATAGGACCAAAGTAGCCCATGAAGAAGGCTTCCTTGTAGTTCTTGCAAACGTTGGGCATGAACTTGTACATGCCAAGGATGGCGGGGATACGGCGGAAGAGGAGGACGAGGGAGCCAAGGCCCATCAGGCGTCCCCACGTCAAGCCGGTGGTGTCGGGCTGGTGGAGCTCGCTCCACGGCATAATGGTACCGATGTACATGAAGCCGCCAAAGTTGAGCAAGACGTCCATGCAAGAATTGACCTCGTCATGGCGTGCTTCGGTCTCGCGGAGGAACTCGCCGTCCCAGTTCATGGCGTTGCCAGCGACAAAGCAGGCGAGGAGGTCATCGGTGCCGAGCATGCCGCAGATGCCGACGAGGAAGAGGCCTAGAGCGGTAGGGTAGAGGAAGTAAGACTCGGAGTCAACCCATTTCCTGTTACGTGTCAGCAAGATGAACCTGGTCTAACCAGCGAATCCTGGCAGGAAGAGCGGCTTCTTGAGTTGAGACACACCTGTGCAAACCAAACTTGAGAGCCTTTCCAGCCACGAACCCAACTAGAACACCGATCGCGACAGACATAAGCACAATGTACAGCCACGTCTCTACCACCCAGTTTCCGATCGCGACGCCGACGCCTCCGCCGAGCCTGCCCACTCCTTCCGCACTTCGAGCGAGCACCTCGGCCGCCGCCGCCGCGCCATGTTCATGACCAGAAGAACCATCGCCATTGGCATGCCTCATCAAGTACACAGCCAACATCAGGAAAGGGAAACCAAAGCCATCGTTGGCGCCTGCTTCGCTCGATATGATCTCACGCAGATCACGAGCCACAAACTTGTCCGCGAAAGGACCCTTCGCAATGGCCTGACTGAGGATGGGGCCTGTGCAAGTCACACAGCTAGCAATAACTAGCGCCGACAGGAGGCTAAGGTTTGGTACCGTCGCCAACATGCACAGCGTCGTGCAGAGCCACATGATGGTCATGATGGGGAGCAAGCACAAGGCCATCTCCTTCCATCGGAGGAGCTGATACTTGGCCGGAAGCTGGTAACCCGCAATGACTAGTTGGGCGCCGATCATGATGCGGGTCAGGCCGAGAGTGATTGCTGATGTCTGCTCGGGAGATGGCCAAGAACCCCATCTTGAACTGTCCAGGAATTTGGCTGATATCGGACCGAGGATGATGCCGATGAGGACGGCGGGTAGGGCTTCACCAAGAAACCAACGGCTCTTGATCTTGACGGATATGATTCCGTAGAGGATAATGAAGGTGCCGAGAACGGCGACGACCGTATTAAGGTCGCTGACGTCTAAATTCGGCATCGTCGTAAGTGGTGATGAGTCGCTTGCTCAAAAAAATCAAGGACCAAGCAGGCTAGCTATTGTGGGTTCTGGTGCGGGATCTCTGGTCTGAATTGTCGATAACAGGTCAAGGATTTCGCTTGTCCGGCAAGTTGTGATGGTTGACGCTGGGTCGACACACTTTCTAATGAGGGAACTAACGAGGGATGCTGGTATGAGACAACGAAATCGATGGGGCAAAGTGATCGGAATAGGAAGATATATGTGCTGAAGAAGAGAAAAACGTAAGTGCAAAAGTGATAGCTGGTGGAATGACCCGTGGACTCATTCCACTGTCTTCGGCCGCCAACGCGTGAACCCGGGCGGAAAGCAAGGGGCTTTTAAATGATCTTTGAGACGATTACGAGCCTTACTATTCCTGGACGAGTTCGAAGAAAGCAATGATCACCACGGAAGCACGATGGCTCCTGTTAGAGGATGTCTACCTGCGGCGGCTGATCTAACTCGAGAATGAAGCCTTGAACTTGGCAAAAACCCTCATCATTGCCCCATTTACGTCTCCTTGAAAGACAACAACGAGGTTCCCAGGAGCAAAGGGGGCCAACAGGGACGCCTCCGCCACGGATTGCGTTTAAAGTTAGGATTAAGATACGGACCAAGAGTGTTTATCAGTAGCCTGCTGAAAAGGTATCGTTGGCGTCATCACATGTCAGATCACCTGACTTGTGCGACGTCAGGTTTACGCACCTTTGTTGAATGCCCAGCCGTGCCGCCGCACCCCCACATATGTGGGTCCTGTAGATTGGATAACCGCCGCAAGCTCCCCTCTCTAGATTCTTTCTCACTTTATACACAATCAATCAAGACACATATTGTCACATGCATCACAATACCCTTTCACGGTATTACCTGCATTGGCTCACAGGCATCGACCAAGACCTTGGCTTCAGGCGTGGCCACGGATGATGATCGGGTGATTTGGCTTATTGGCTCACCACTTTCTGGGCACGTCGTTCGGTTGGGGAGGCTCGGCCCTTGGCGGTTGTCTTTTGCAAGTTTCTCCTATTTGAGAAGGCGCTTGATTATAGCGTCCACGCCGAGAACCTTGGCGATCGGGGGGCGCCACTGAAAACTCGTGGATGACTGAATGAGCAAAGAGGGTCAGGGCAGAAGCGTTTCTATTTCGGAGCGCCGAGGAACTGTTGTTCGACAGTAAAAGCCGGACTTCGCCTGCTGGTCGTGTGCGGTCGTGTGTCGTGGTGTGCTTCTGCGTTGCCCATCATCAGTCTCGGAGTCCGGAGAGGTTTTTCTGACTTTGAGATTAATCTCATTGAAGCAAGAAAAGGAAGGTGGTCTCTTTCAGATCTTGCGCGTCAAATATGTGTTTCTCATTGGTGTCAGCGAAGTGTTCGCCTGGAGCTATCCGTTACATGCGCCACTGCCGACATGAACACTTCACTCGAATGTCAACATTCGTGTGTCACTGGACTCCCTCGTGCCTGCCCTGGGTTTGACGGCATGACACCGACTCTCCTAACGTGCGAAACTCGATTGTAGCCTCGTCAAGAACAAAAATTGGAAAGAAGACGTTACAACAACCCTTAAAGGTAGGAAGCCTCAACAAGGAAGGCAGTCGTGAACTTGGCATGGCGGAGGACAGCATCCCACATGATGGTGGAGTAAGCCTGTTTGCATGGGGACATCAAGTTAGCAGCAGCTCACGGACAATGATCGCGGGGCGGGTTCTCAAAGCTAGTACTCACATCGCTGGAAGAGTGGAGGTAAGGAGTCGCGGTATCCATGGGCTCATCGCAGACGTAGGCGGCAGCTGGAAATCACAGGTCAGTCATTTAATTCTTCTTGAATACCACAAACCACGAGACAGCCACTTACGGAAACCGTTAGACCTGGCCGAGGCATGATCCGAGCATCCATAACCGCACTTATCGCTAGTCGTCGCGCCGGTATAAGCAGTCGCAATCACCCGGGTGTACGCAGTCAACGAGGTGTCGACGTAGTCGGTATAAATCGAAATCTTCCCACTGGGAGAGTATCCGGCCATGTCCTGGTTCATGACGGCGTACACGCTCTTGCCAGCGGACCTGTAGCTGGAGAAAACGGCAGCAGAACCCAAAAGACCACCCTCTTCAGCAGAGTAGAAGTGGAACTCGAGCGTGTCCTTGGGAGCGAACTTGGCGTTGGCGAGGACGCGGAGGGCCTCGAGGATAACGACGACGCCAGAGCCGTTGTCATCGGCGCCGGGTCCACGTGCGGTGGACGAGCCGCCAGTCGAGTCATAGTGGGCGCTCACGATAACCAGGTTGCTGCTGGTACCGGGGATCTTGGCGATGATGGAGGGCTGGTTCCATGAGTGGGTGAACTTGGTCACGGTGATGGCCGAGTTGGCGGAGGCGATGGAGACGATGGTGTCATACAGCCACGTGCCGGCCTGTGTGCCGTAGGTGGACTTGTAGTACCGGTTGTAGAAGTTGGTGAGGGTGAGCAGCCACGACTTGGGGTTGGTGGTCGACACTTGAGAGAGAAGGGAGTTGACCTGGGTTTGGTGGGAGACGGTGGTAGGGTATGTGACGGCTTGGGCTGAGAAGTCGGATTTGGCAGGAGCACCGTCAGGGTTGGAGAGGGCAGTGAGGACGGAAGCGTCCTGGTTGCGGTCAGCACCAGTCCTGGACATAGGGTGGTTCGGGAGCTCGATGGGTATTGGGTTCATGACCGGGGTTGGGACTTGTGGAACTCACGGTGATGTCGGTGATGTCGACGAAGCCGATGCGCTTGTTGCGGTACTGGGTGATCTTCTGCTCCTCAGTCACCCAAGTGCCCCTATCCTCGGGGGAAGTCTTGATGAGACGGAGACCAGCGGCCTTGGCGGCACCGGCAGGGGGGACGGCGGCAACAAGGCCGGCCGAGCTGGCGAGGAGAGTGAAGAGGGCCGAAGCACGCATGTTGTCGGATAAGTCTTTGCGATTGACGACAACTCAAGCAAACAGCAACCGAACAAGCGGATGAAGGGCGCAGCAATGCCATCTTATAGCTCTTGACTTACGATGCTGGACCTTCATGCCCGCCGAGGCCTTGTTTGGCTCTCCATCCATGATCCCGCGTTCTTTGCTTGTTTGTTCGTTCATGCAGAGGTGAGCACGCGATTATTTCTCTTCTACACCTTCCTCTTTCCAGCAGTCAATGGCAGTCTATTGGATCCATTGGGCTCAGCTGCATCGAGGTGTGAGAACGATTGCCGAGTCACTTCCATGCATTGCTTCCCGATCAGTGACTGCAAAGTGCAGCCAACCGCGTGGGGTTTCCCTCCAAAACAACAGGATCGACGGTTAGCAGTTTTTAGCAGTGCCGGAGCTAGGCTGATTCTGGCAGTTCACTTGCGACAGTACGGGGTTATGTGTGGCTGTGTGGTTGCATCCCTAGGAAATGTGAGGAATTAGCTGGCAATGGATTGGAAATTCAGCAAGATAAGAAATGCCAATGTGCAATTGTGCATCTGGGACCTGCCCGATCCAGACTCGTTGCCCCTCCCATTCGCGCCTTGGAAGTGGGATCAACAGGCACCCGAACAATGGCGAAACAACGGTGCTCCTTCGATGGGGGGCACACTCACGATCTCAACTGCTTGATCTAGAAGCTGGGAGTTGCCGCCGCCACCACAATATTGATGCGGTACCTTAATTGGAGGCTCGGCGCAACTCGAACGCCTTCAGTCGAGGCTGGAGAGGGGAAACGTTAGAGGGATTAGCCGTTGGTTTCCGGATATCTAGAAGGGAACAGGTGCGGAAAGGTTGAAAAGGCATTCCGCTGTTCATTGAGGGATGGGGCAGGGTCAGGGGAGTCAAGTCGTGACTCATGCAGGGCCGTGATGGTGAATTCCTCTCGGCGAAACGACATACACGAGGTTTCGAGATCTCGTAAGATCGCAAACAACTGCCAGCATCCGGCCAGAAACGCAATATTCGGCCTTCGTATACGACAGCAATGGGGATTATCTGGCAAAGCGACGTTAGGAATAGATTCGCGTATGGCACAGCAGCGTCAAACATCGGCCAGTCTGTACGAACGCCGTGGAGGAAGATTTAGGTGCGTTCCATGCCCTTGTCCCTGAAAGACCGCAGTCTTTCGCAAATTTCCCATCACAAACGACAATCACTTACAAGTATACCCAGGATACCTACCTAACTACCACGATGAAACCGAATCCCGAAAACAGTTCTTGGCCTTATGGTTGAAGTTGTTTCCAGCTAACTGCGTGTCTGCCGTCCGTGTAGCTCACAGCCGGCTCAGACGAAGAGGGAATGGGGATACTCGACCGGGCATTTCGCCGGAACACTTGGACACAGAACATCAAACTGCTGGCTGATACTTCCAACAATTTCAACCCTGGTTCTGTTCAATGTCGTCACTCTTATCCGACACAAGGGGTGGACAGAGCAGACTGGGGATGGCAGCGTGTCCCTGGAGATGCAAGTTCGGCCAGTAAAAGCGTGAGGAGATTTCCTCCAATTTGGATGCAAACTGCTAATCGGAATTCTGACTGGCGTCTCTACCCGGGTGCCAACTTCGGGGTGATTGTTGTGGTTCGTGATGGGAAAACCGTCGAGTGTCTGCCATGGGTTGTGGCTGCGGATTCCGGGTCAGGAGTGGGGATTCCAAACCACGACCACAGCAATGGCCAGGGGTAAAAACATTTGGACGACAGGCGGGAGGAAGCGACGCCTGGTGTCAGGCAAATGGAATGCAAGGCTGACAGCGAAGTCGATTGAACATGCGGCATCTCCGAATGACGTAATGACCAATGCAGCCTGGCACCCACAAGAGGTCTGCAGCCGGGCAAACAGTTGAGCTCGACACCACGGAGCAGCCGCAACATTGCCCAGGATATCAACAGTTCCAGCAATCCTGTCGCGCCTGTTCCGGCCAGGAAGCGCCGAGCGCATCAAGTCTTTGTCTTCCTCCCCTCCATCAGCACCGACTCAAGTTGATGCACAAACGCCTGGGAGGGGCCCTCTTGTTCCAGCCGAGAGTCGACCGCCCAAACCAGCACTTCATAAAAAGCATCAATCTTTGGGCATTTGGCACCGCAATCTTGGTTCTATCGGCCATGGCTAACAGCAATCTACCCGTTCTGACTCCTCCGCATTTCTCTCGAGGTCTCGACCGACACTCGAATACCCCGACCCATTCCGACAAACCAAACGTCCATCCTACTTGGCCGCCCGCTGTTCAATCCCTTCCCAGCGATCCGTCCCTTGCCATAACATCATACATCGTCGACCTGACCCAAAAGAGTCCTAGTTGCTGCCCCGGCTTCCCCAGACAAACGCAGGCTCGGCGGCCTTGGCCTCTGCTTCACGCTTGCTCGAGGCGCGAGAGCCCCACACGTAAGCAGGCTCGGCTGCCTTGTCGGCGGGATCAGCTTCACGCTTGGTGCTGCCGCGGGAAGCCCAGACGTAGGCAGGTGCGGCCTGGGCGGCCTCGACCTCGCGAGCCTTGTTGGTGCCACGGGAGCCCCAGACGTAGGCAGGTTCAGCTTGGGTGGAGGCGGGAATGGCGGCAGCTGAAGCGAGGAGAGGGAGGAGCATAGCCCCGAGGGTGACGGAAGCGATGGTCTTCATGGTCTGTCGGAGTGATGGGTGGCAAAGAGGAGAAGGCAGTTGGAGGTGTGCTAACTGATGTAGGTATGCTTTCGATTCGAGATGTCGAGACTGGGCTGCCTTTATATCGTATGTTGACAAGCTGGTTCCTCCATGGTTCACCAACCTTTTCCGTCCGATGCTACTAGGACCAGAGAGTACAGCCGACAAGGGCTCATGACATAGCTGCTTACGCCATGGCTGCTAGCACCGGATCGATGTCGTCTTATCCCGGTTCCCGCAGCTGAGAGGCCCAAATCCAATCTGTCACCGGTATCCGGGCTGTTTCCGGTCATCAAGTCGGCCGTAGCTCGACCATCACATGTTCCATCAACCTTTAGGAAACCTGTCTCCGACTTCGGGGACGCTGTACGAGGAGGGGCGTGTTCCAGTTTACTCCCCGTTGATCGGGTCCCCATACAAAATCGACGCCTGTTGTTTATATGCAATTAATATCAATGCAGTTGGTCACACTGCATATTGTTCAAAGAAGACATTCAGGAGGACAGCACAGTACAAGATCTTGGCAGTCTGGACGGTGTGTGTTTCTGGGGTTTCGCACTTGGAGGTAGGCACTGCTTACAGGCCATCGAATGCTGATTCGCGCTGTAACGACGCTAACACGTGCTATCAAAGTCTCCCGCACTATTCGCGCTGCAACTTCACCTCCACAGCTTCCTCTTTGGGTCTAACGATACACTGTACGCAGAAAGCTCCTTGGCGGAAGCATCACGGTTCACGAGGTGCTGATCAGAGTGAGGTACACGGGGTATGTCATATCGCTTGGCCTTCGACGGCCAAAAAGGTGTAATATCATGGGGCGTGAGAAGTGGAAGTAGGAATCAGAAATCCCAAGTCATTTCATTTCCTTCAGAGTTTCGAACATGCCCTCTTCTATTGGGGAACAGTCTTACCCAGGCTCATCATCTTCAGACACCATCATGGACGAGGACAAGCAGGACCTCCTTCGAAACGGTCTCATGTCTGAAGACGGCCTTTCAAGGCATGGCTCAAAGGGAAGCAGGTGGCTCAACTGGAATGTTGGTGCACTTGTTGCCAATGTTCTACTCTTGATCGCCGGCGTTGCCGTTTGGGCTCGGGTCAACTCTTCTCTGAAGAAGTTCAACTGTGGCTCGAAGCCAGACTTCTTTGAGCCGGATCGTGAGTTTTGCCCTTCAGAATCCTCAAACATCAAGTCCATTGCTAACGCAAGCTTGCAGTCGTCTTTGACACCCCCGTGGTCTTCCAACCATACGGCTTCTACGGCGGAGTCAGCAACAGCTCCAACGATGCCTGGAAGCGCTTGATGCCTCCAGGTGACGGCATCGTCGAAATCCCAAACGAACACACCCACGATCTGCCTCCTAGCTTGCCCGCACCCAACAGTCCAAACACGAGCAAGGTGTACGGCATCAGCATGTTCCACCAGCTGCACTGTCTCAACTTTATCCGGTATGCCTACGAGCCGGAGTCCATCAAGGACTATCCTGCCGACGAAGTCGTCTACCACCGCGACCACTGCATCGACTACATTCGCCAGGCCATCATGTGTGCTGGCGATGTGACTTTTGAGCCACTCACGGAGGTCGGCATCAACGGCATTGGAGCGACGCACATGTGTCGCAGCTATGATAAGATGTTTGCTTGGGCGTATAAGCATCGGTCGGATAAGAAGGATGATGGGTATCCCCCGGGGAAGGTCACGCATACCCCGGCGGACAGGAATATGTTGGAGAGTCCGCATCCGCATGTTCACGGTGGTCACTAAGGGACAATCCAGTGTGCGGAAATAGAGGCTGTGTTTTAGGGCACTTTCAGGGGCTTTGTTTACTTCCTCACCACAGTCACCAACAAAACTTCAACGCATTGCATCGCCTTTTTTCACCATTCCAAATTGCAATCTTGAGTCATGATCTTTGATTGAAACCTTGAAGCTTTTTCCCGCTGGAACATTGATGTTTTATCCCGCCCCGGACAAACCGCTGCAACCACGATCCTGTTCAACTGCAAGGTGTTCACACTGACTCACCTGTTTAGTGCTGATTTCTGAGGTTACAGCGGACGTTTGGTAGGCGCGCACCGTGTTACCCCAAAGAGGAAAGTCGTCAACCATTGGAAATTTGGAATGGTTTCATGCGGCGGAAGTATTTGAGGGTCCTCATTCCCTCTTGCCTTCTTCATGATATCAGTTCCTGCCCTTTCACACTTTCACCAAGCAAAGAAACTCTAAGGACTTTAAACTTCCAAGGACATTCATCTCAAAAACATCACCACCTTAAATCACCACCACCACCAACCACCATGTCGGACCCCACCTTCAAAATAGAGACCCCCCGTCTCCTCATCTCCTACCTCCAACCCGACCTCGACTCGCACTGCGACTTCCTCGTCGCCCTCTACAACACCCCCGAATTCATCGCCAACGAGGGCAAGACACCCGTCACCACCCGCGACGTCGCGCGCCGTCGACTCGAGGGCCGCTTTCGCGCCGAACACGCCCGCAATGGCTACGGCACTTACCTCTTCTCTCTCCGCAACCCTGCCAACCCAGACGATCTGACCTCCGCCACGCCGATCGGAACGGTGTCGCTGATGCGCGGGGATGAGCCTGGATCTTATACCGCGCCGGATTTGGGGTTTGCGATTTTGTCCGAGTACATGAAGAAGGGGTACTCGAAAGAGGCGGCGCAGGGACTGATGGATTATGTCGAGAGGGCGCAGGGGGTGAAGGATATCCTGGGACTTCATGACCCGGCGAATAAGGCCAGTGGTGCGGTTTTTAGGAGCTTGGGGTTTGTGGACGTGGGATTGAGGCAACTGTTGGTGTTTGGACCGGATGTGGTTGGGCAGGTGTGGATTAAGAAGGGGATGAGCGAGGATGTTAGTGTTTATGGGTTGCCAAAGGAGGCGCCGGCCACTGTGGCGGTGCCGGAGAAGATTGCGGAGGAGGTGGCGAAGGAGTCTGTGGGTGCTGTTGCGGCTTAAGATTGATTTGGTGGTCTAGAAGAAGATGGTGATGACTTCCATGTCTTTCTCGTGATTGAAGTTGCAACAAATTCCCTGTGCTCAATCTATCAGTTTTTGGAAACAAACTTGAGTCCTTTCTCCTGCGTATCCTTTTGCTCCCTTGACCTTTCGTGTCTTTCCGCATCTTCCCGTTCTTGCGCTTCTTGTCCTTTATTCTTTTCGAGCTCGTGTTTCTTTGGAAGCGAATGCGGTGCTCAAGTAGAGGTAACCAGCCTATGAGCTCGAGAGGCCTACAAGTGCTACAACATCACTCCTGGTCAAAGTTCAGTCATGGACATGCAAGCTTTCTTCGAATCCAACCCATTCCTATTACGACGGTTTCTATTTCATTGGCAAACTACGGTACCTACTAGGTACGATTTCTACTGAGGATTCTGCCACGTCACATTATACTTCGCCTCCTGCTCAATCTGAAACTGCCTCAACTTGTCAAAGTCGATGCAATCATGTTCAACACCCCATCCCGTCACGGAAGTTGCATGGCCCTTTCCAACCTTGATGGGACTGTTGCCCTCAATGATCAGATCACCGCCGCAGGAGATTCCCTGGCGCAAGTACTCGAAGCAGTGCTCGACGTGGACCTTCCACTTGAACTCTTCATCTGGGTCTAGGCCAAGTTCCTCGTCCAGGTTGTCCCTCTTTCGCATTGTCATTTTGGACTCGGAGTTCTTGTTCTTTTCGATGTAGTATTGGTAGCGGATCATGTTCTGAAGGAACATTTTGTCAGTCTTCGTTGGGGAAAGAGTGATGAAACCGGGGAAGAGGGAAGCTCTTACCAAACAGTGCAGCTGATGGAGAATGGAGATGACGTAAAAGTCCTGTGGCTTTGGGACAGGAGTGTTTGGGTGATCATACGGAGCGACGATCCCCTGAGGAAGTCCCCATTTCTTGTGGTTCTCGATCCAGACGGCATCATGGCCTGTCAACAACGGTCAGTTTATGCTTCAGTCGTGCATATATCATGTTCACATCCGGCTGAGATGGTACTGACCAGCAACCAGTTTATCCCATTCCCTCTCAACCTCGGCAGTGTCACCGATATAACGCTCGTCTGGTTGAAACACCTTCTTCACAGGAATGAACACCTCCTTCGGGATGGGAGTGTTGGAGTAGACATGCAGAGGTCCATTGTTTCTTGGTGAGGTCTTGTACCAGAATGCCACTGTTGTAAGCCATCCCAAACAGAGGAAAGACACTGCTATGAGGAGAATGCGGTTGTTGCGCCGCTCTCTAGCGATGGCGTGGCTCCGGATTGGTGCATCGAGCTGAACATCTTCAAGCTTTTCGTCGTCGTCTGTGCGAATGCGTCCATAGTCCGGACTGTCTGGTGAGCGAACGGACTCTAGGATGGACTTGATCTTGGACTGCATCGTCTTGGTGAGTTGGACTTGAGTGGTTTGGCCCTGACAGACATGGAGATCGAGCGGGGGAAAGAGCTTGACAGCTAGGTAGGTAGACTACTAGACCTCAGGCAAAGGGAAATCCAAACTCCCCATTCTTCGCCCAAGTCATCACCAGAACCGATCACGATGAGATATCTCCAAGATGCAAGCAACGTTGGTTTACAGCACATGCCAAACGCCAAGTCAATACAGAGATAGCACTGTGCTATGTGCTGTAAGCTCGTAAAAGCGGCAGCGCTAGCGTCCAGTTTACCAGACTATGCGGAATGTTCGACGAGCTCCAGTGCCAAACATTGAAGGATTCGTTGCTTACGCCAATAGCACAGGCCATCGTGATGAAACTCGGATCTCGTCGTATCAAGTCCGGCAGATGTCATATCGGTACAACGGCACAGAAAGCCGGCCATGTTGTGGCCTTACCCCGGAGGCCGATGTCACTGCATCTCAATTAATGGGAGCTGAATGCGGGAGACTTCTGCAGGAGAGAACAAGAGGAGACAATGGACAAAGAGACAAAATGTGGAGCACAGTGACCGAAAACTGGGTGGAGCCTCCGCGGACGGCCCGCAGGCGGTTAGCGGCCCGGCCCTACTCAACCGGGACAATGCGGGGCTACCCCGGCCAAGTCAACGACAAGGGTCCTCCGAGCCTTCAGCAGTCAGCACGTCTCCGATCACTTCGTTGGCCCTGTATGATGCACATTTTCGGACATTGCGTCTCACAGCCTTCCTTGGTTGTGAATCCTTCAGGGAGGTGTCCAACTGATGATCCAAATCGAGTGTTTGACATGTGAAGACTTGGAGAGTGGTGCGATATCGCACTTCTTTTTGGGTCTTCACTTTGATGGCTTTGGTCCTGGTGATGTTGATCTGAAGGGGAGGTAAGAGCGCCCCCTCCTGTCCTGTTGCTTGTGCCTCCCTTCAACCTTCATCTTTGCACTTTCTCATCTTTCCCTTTTTGGCAGGCGCAGTCAAGTTTCCAACACCATGTACTCCCAGAACTTGACGACCGAGAAACATCATCAGCCGGACACTGAAACTGGAAGCCTTCTGAGTTCACACGGGCACCCAGACTCCAGCAGAGAGTCAGATGAAAGCCTTGACATCCATATCCCAATTTGCAAACCATCACGGTGGAGGGAGCATGTTATCCGCGGAGTTATTGCCATCTCCTCCATTACAGTCGGTATTGCCGCTGGGTTTTGGCTGACAACAAGCTCCAACTCCAACGAACCAACGTTGAAAGACTTCGGCATCAACCCAAAAACGCCCTTACCACGAGAGATCTTCACAGACAGGCGAGATGTCCCATTCATCCCCCACAAGGAGTTCATCGGGCCGTCAAAGGAAGCTGATAGGAATTGGAACCGAATAACGATGGGTAAGTCGGCTTTGAACATCACAAAGAGACAAAAACTTGTGTCTGACAAGAATCTTCACAGACTCCGACACCATTTACATCCAAAACCCTTCAGAATACGGCCTCCACGGCCCTGGTATCCGCGCCCCCTTCTTCATGTTCAACACCCCTCCCCCATCGGCCGCCTCTCTCCCGAATCTCAACAACTTCTACATCCTCAACACCATACACCAACTTCACTGCGTCAACGTCGCCCGGCAGCGATACAACCAGCTGGTTTACAAGGGGATCAACGCCCTCTCCGGCTCGTTTGTGGACAACGACTGGCTGGAACATTTGGAGCATTGCTTCGAGTATCTGAGGCTGAGCATCATGTGTGCGGATTACATGACGCTGGAGAGCGATTCCCCACCGGGAAGCCCGGAGGAGTATACAAAGGGAAACTTGGGATGGGGGGTGGTGCATAGTTGCATCAACTGGGAGAGGTTGATGGAGTATCAGAGGGAGATGGTGGGGGTTTATAATGGGACTTGGGACCCGGACAGGCCCTAGGGGGAGCAGGGAGTTCTGTATGTAGAGAGGATGACTTGTTTTCCCCGGAAGTGGCTCCAAGTAATACATGTGGCGTTGGGGGACGTGGCGGCCCAGGGTGCAGTGGATGCCTTTCATATTCGGAATGGTTTTAATATGAGCTTAACTTACCGCACCACCCCTTTTGTCTACGCACATCCTAGTTTTCTCACGGGCTTCAGTGATCAGTCTCGGCTTTTGAGCCTCGAGATGCTTTTGCCACCCCTCAAACGCATGTTATTTGCTGCTGGAGAGGCTGTTCGCTCCTTCCGGGCGCGGCTAGCAGCAGCAATTGTTTCCCTGATGTCTTCAAGCGTTCGCTCTATGCCCGCCTCCAGAATCACCTTAACTTCATCCTCTACCCGTTTTAGAGTCTCCTGTTTTATAAGTTATGTATCTCGGCAGCTTGAAGTTCCTCAGCAGCATTCATCTCCTTGCCTTTTGCTTCGCCGTATTTCTTCTCCCTCTCTTTGTGTCTCTGGAGAGCATGGGTCACCATCTCCTCATCCGCCCTTTGAGTTCTTTTAACAACAACCTTGACGTCTTCCTCATCCGAACTGGAGCGCCAACCGGAGCCACTAACTGTGCCCCATAATATCCACTCCAGATTCCTTTCCCTTGGAATTCCACTTGTAGCTTGAGATTTTCCTCTAGAGGAGAATTGGTCCTTCTTTCTGGTGTACGTTGGAGATGGGTCTCTGTCCCCTTCCTCTACCTCTCCTTGCCCATTTGGCTGAAGGTCTCCCTCGGAAAACTTAAAATGGGTTTTTTTCGATCTCGCCATCATTGGCATTCGCTGGAAGATGCGCCGTTGGATGACTCGCCTGAGGAGCTCCAGAGCTCGCAAGTGGGGCATCGGTGGTCTCAGATGGGTCCAAAGCTGGGCCATCGGTCCGATGGGAGGCATAAGGGCTGGCAGAGGCAGTGGATTTCTCATCTCTGTGCGAGACTGGATATCCTTCTAGCTGACGCTCGTATTCCATCCGCCTCTCCTTTCTCAACTGAGCGGTCATATCCGCATAGTTCTGGACTTCCTTTCTAGTAAGGATGCGCAACACGATAACAACGTCATCCCGTATCTCAAATCGCTCCTTGCCTATAGTTAGGGCTTCGGGGTCAACCAACTTCCTGTTAACTTTGATCCATTTGGCGCCAGGAGGAGGAGGTCCACGTAGTGGCGGCTTAGCCTGTCCAGCAGATGCTTGGTCAACGTGGCTGGAGACAGGTGGAGATCTTGAATCTTCCACAGGCTGATTCTCGTAGTCCGATGCGTCCGATCTTTCTGCTCTTAGTTCGGCGGTCATGTCCGCATATTTTTCGATTTCTTCTCTGTACAAGACGCGTGGGACGATGACAAAATCACCCTGAACCATAAATCGCACTTTCGCTATGGTTAGGGCCTCGGGATTGACTAACTTTCTGCTAATCTTGGTCCATTTGCCAACTGGAGGGTACTCGAGCTTGTTCTCGGTCTGGTTTTTGCTATCTTCGTCGAATGAGGTACCCCTACTCCGGATTGGACTCGGAGCGGAAGGGACCAGATACGCTAACTCATGGAGGTTTTTACCATTTTCCAACATATAACGTGGATCATCGAGCTCTGAATCTGAACTCGGTTGACTTTGTGGGTGGTCGATACGCTGCTGGGAGGTGCCCCTCGTCTCCGCTCCGGCAGAATTCTCATCATCTTCATGGTCGTGGGGTTTCTGTTGTTGTTGCTGTTGCCTCTCTTGATGTTGTTGTTGTTGTTGTTGTTGCAATTGCACAGTATCTCTCTGCTGATCTTGGATCCTTCGGGCCTGCATCACAAGACTGATATCATCGCGCACATTGATGGACTCCGACGATTCCTCTTCTTCTCGCGGTTGTAATCTTTGCCACTCATCCGCATATGCCGTGGTCTCATCAAGTATGCCCTCAGACGATCCAGAAGCCCCCACTTCTTCTCCTTCGATGTAGGGTCCGTCAATGTCTCCGTCTTCGGAGGGTACTTCTAGTTCCACATGATAAGCGGTGTCGGCCGATGTATCAAGCTCGTCTTCCTCCAAGTCCTCTTTGTCTGATTCTAAAGCCAAATCTTGTTCGTCTTGGTATTCATCTGAGTCATCTCCGGTGGAATAGTCATCGTCCGCACAAGGCAAGACAAACAAAGCCAGGTTTTCCAAATGTCTTCCGACATGAGAGGTATAGTCTTTCTCAGAACCGAGCTGTACCTCGGGGCAAAGAGGACACTGTCCGCGGGCCTTAGACTTATCCCTGACGGAAGAAGCGTGGATGTTTGATTGAGACCTCAGTCCGGGAGATGCCAACTCGCCGCCGTGCGCGGACTGGTTATGCTCCAGGAACTGCTCAAGATTATCAAAGGAAGCATCGGTGCAGCCTAGAGAGCAATGCCAGACTCTCCAGTGTTCGCGTTCCATGTGCGTGACCCATTCCGAGCGCCGAGAGAACTGTTGATTTGGGATGGTACACGTCTTTGCAAGGCAGGTATAGGGTTGCAAGTCTCGGAAGATGTGTTTCCTGAAAGAGGGTGTGTGTTAGTCCGGATGATATTCGTATTTCCTTTTTTTCGTGGATACGACTATACGAAAGTAAAGGGGTATTGTACTTCCACTCGTGCCTCGTCTCTATGGCAATAATCATATGACAATAGGGACATTTGAAGGGCCCGTCAACGTATTCTGGCGGTATCCTTGGGACACGAAGCTCGCTAGAGTTGGCCTCCGTTGGTGCATACGATGTTTGCGAGCGCATGTCATCAAAATCAGTGAACTCGTCCGCGCAAGATGTTGTGCTTGTCTCTGTAGAGGTAGAGATAGCCTTGTTGTCCTTGAGATGTCCGGGGAGCGAAGAAATGGCTGTTTTTGTGGTTGTGTACTCGGAAGCATCGCACTTGAGCCCTTGCTCAACCTCTTCCAGTCCCCGGGCTATTCGGTTGGCATGTTCTTCGCGATACTTGAAATAATGGCGGCGCATCGCCATTGACTTGGCCAGACGGTCAACGAGAGGCTCATCAAGTTGGACGAATTTATCGCGGATGTGGCCCTTGTCCAGGCGTCAAAAGGCTTCGATGAGTTCTGCCCCTGCCCTGGACTTGAAATGGTCGTGCGGAGCTGGATGACGAATTGTTGCTGAGAGACGTAGCAAGCAATCAACGGCGTGTCCAATTCTTCCCAATGCCTGATCCAGCTCGGGCCGATGAATAGCATCTTTGTCGCCGTCGTAGAAGAGCTCAGCAAGCTCATCATCGATGTCCTTATCATCATTGGGTTTCTCCTTATCGTCGAGAGAGATCCCAGCCGTCGAAGTCACAGACAATGCTTTTTGGCCCCATTGTCAACGTCAGTAAATGCCTTCGACCGCTTCCTTTTCTGGATGGCATCTGTAGCTCCCTCTGGGTACAGGTGTCTTACCTTGATCGACGGACTGCACAGGTCTTGGAGCAACGTGACGATGTGCTTGCGTATCAAAGATGCATCACGAAGTTTGTACTCAAGTGATCTCGACCCAGACTCTCGATGGGCACCGAGAGTGCCCACCCAGAGCCTGAACCGCTCCAAGTGCGAAGAGGCCAGTGCTATCGATTCCTCCTCAGTCCCAATCCCATCCTCCAAAGTTTGGATGAGTGACTTGAGCGTTGAAATGCCCCGTGAGACAAGCGAGGATATTTTTTCTTCTGGAGCCATAATGAGGTGCCTATTGCGGCTGCTCGCGAGGCAAAAAGAGGTATCAGATGGCTGAGAGCTGAGCTTGTCAACGGGCAGGCGAGGCCGAGTTCCTTCCTTTTCTATCGGTTCAGATTCGGATATCAGACGGGATGAACTGAAGTTTGCGCTGGACAGGCATGGAAGTAGACTAGGAGGTAAGATCCCGTCAATGAGGGGTAAATGCCATCAAGACCAGCTGGTTGGCAGTAGTTGGTTGTTAGTGGTCGGAGTTTGCGCAGGCGCAGCATCTGTCAGGCAAGAGCCAATGACACCTGCATGCCGCATGCAGACGCCCAAACCAACTTTTCGATTGCTACCTCCTCCACTCGTCGTTATGAGGGCGAAGTGCGGGGTTCTTGCCCTTTCACTCTTCCCTGTTCCCCTCTGCCTTGACTCCCCTGATTCATTGTTGTCTTTCTTCCCCTTTATCACTTCACAGGCGGCCCCAGTCCTCCACGGCACACTTGCGACGCTTAAGGACCCAGCTCACTTTCTTTGGGCATTCACTCTACGACTACCAACCGCCATCCCCTTTGATTGAAAGCACTAAGCATGTCTGGCATCGAAGTGGCCGGGCTTGTCTTGGGCGTTTTGCCTGTAGTCATCCAGGCTCTGCAGGGCTATAGAAACATTATGTCGTCAATACGAAATGTCGAAAGTGACATCCAAGACCTAATTCTGGATTTGGAAACTGAGGGGGTGCGACTTCGAACGAGTTGCGAACTGCTCCTCGAGGGAATTGTGCCGGCTGATGACATTGACAATTTGCTCGAGGACCCTTTTTCCGAGAAATGGAAAACGCTGGGTGTGGCCAACAAACTGAAAATTAGGCTTTATGATGCGATCACCATTTACCAGAAGACGATAGACGATATGAAGACCGTGGAAGCCGAGTTAAAGAACAGGCTGGGCTTTATGTTGCAGGAAGACGGGGAGGTAGGAACATCCACACGCCCACTCCAGTTGACAAAGGACAGTTCAACAAAAGAACAGCTAGCTAACATCCAAGGCACCACAAAGCTCAAGTTTAAAGACAAACGATCTTTGGTGAAAGAGTGGAAAAGCAAATCGGAATTTACCCTCAACAAGAAGGACTATGAGCATACAATATCGCGCCTGCAGTCCGCCAACACATTCCTCGACAGCTGTGCCAGCAGGGGCAGGCAACTAGAAACCAGTAGGAAACAAAGATCCTACAACCATGTCGTCCACATCTTGCGCAGTTTAGCCAGGAGTCTGTTCAAAGCCCTTCAGAACGCAGCAGCAAGCTGTTACTGCCCGAAGCCTCACGACGCCTGTCTTGAACTTGTGGCTCGCGACTTGGTTTTCATCCACAAAATCGACACCGAAGACCAGATGGCAAAGACCGTTGACTTTCACGTCGCTTTAAGTTCTGCCGGCACCGATCGGACTCTCGCGGAACAGTCCCTTCAGTCACAACCGCGTTGGACCAGCTTCCGGCTTCAGTGCACAGGTTTTGGACCCCCACGTCTTCAGTCAACCCGGCCGTCCCTTAGCTCTACATGTTCAAGTGCCTCTCTTCCCTGTTCCGAGACAGCTACGCTTCAACCGTCCAAAGAATACCTCGTGGGGGGTTCAAGGAGGGTTCGCGGGTGGCCACGTACGGCTACGGGATTAAAGTCCTTGCTCACCAAACCGTCGAAGAGCGGGAAAAGGGTGAGCTTCGACCTATCTTCGTCCACGACTGTGGGAGCGTTGATCCAGACCTCTACCACATCGACCTTGGTCAGCCTCCCACTGTCGGGTTCTACTTCACCATCACCCTCCTCACATTACGAAAGTCCACTAGACCTATGCCAGATGACAATCAACAAGGGAAAGACGCGATCGTTTGGTCAAGATTCCTGCTATGGGTGCATCGTAGACAAAGTTGACGATCGCAGGTTTGGTCTTTATCCGCCACAGAGAAAGGACCAGACGGTCGCGGCTTCGTCTCAGCCAGGACCCTCAGAGTTTCTGACGTCTCTCACACTTCGGCAAATCCTGGATGGTCAGCTGCGGACGTCAACAAACACGTGCAGAGTTCCCAAACTCAACCTCGAGACGAAGCTGAGCATGGCTTATTCCATTGCCGCTAGCGTTGTTCACATACACAGCACCCCATGGAGTTCCAAGGTGCTCACACTTGACGACATCATCCTGTTGGTGGACGAAAACAACAACTTTGACAACCGACCGTTCATATTCAGGTCGATAGTGTCAGAGGCACAACCGAACTCTCCCCACAACACTTCCCTCATTCTCGCATCCGACACACAGCATACTCTCACAGAGGTGCAGTCCGACAACCGGCCTTTCGACCCAATGCCATTTTCCCTGGGCCTATTGCTCCTCCAACTCATCCTTGGAAGAGTAGTTGATGAGATTGACTTGCCACGCCTTCGCGACTCCGGAGTAGAAGGTGTATATCCCTTAACCATCGAAAAGGCTGAACGGGTGGGTGAACATGCGAGCCGCATTGCTTCGGTGGAGCTCAACTCACTCGGCGGCGATATCGTTCTGAACGCTGTAAAGTGGTGTCTCGACAGTCATGGAGATATCAGGGGCTTTGATGATCAGAATTTTTGTCAGGAATTTTGTGTCAATGTGGTTGAGATGTTGGAGGCGACGGCAAAAAGTGTGGCCAAGGCACGCAGTCGCTCCAGTGTTTGAACATAGAACGTAGAGGCAGAGGTCATACATCAAGAACAGGCAGTGGTTCTTGCCAATTTCAGTTCATCCGACTACACCAGTGACACCACCCAACCGCGCACTTTCTCGTAACAATACCTTGAGGTACGCGTACACATTGCTTGGGACAGGATCAAGGGCACTAAGAATGAGTGAAGCAGTATAGGTAAATGTATTCTATGTTGAAAATATTCTATGTACAACGTCACTCTCTGCCCCTATCACATCTGTCAAACAACCACCTGGAGCAATCTGTCCGGAACAATTTATATACAAGAATGCCCTTCCCCTTCACATCTTACCAACACTCCACCTCTTCAAACCCCTCTCGAAAAGCTTACAAGCACTGACTATACCAAGGGTTCTGCACCTTGCAAGTGTATGGACTCTGGCAAGCAGTCGAAAAGCTTACAAGCACTGGCTATACCAAGGGTTCTGCACCTTGCAAGTATACGGGGCCTGGCAAGCAGTCGGGCCCGAATAGCCATTACCACCACACTGTCCCCAACGCGAGACAGACTGCTGCGCCGCACCAGCACCGCTCGTCGCCTTGGTAGGCGCCGGGGCTGCGGCCTTGGCGGTAGTGGTGGGCGCGTCACATGCARGGTCGTTAGCGACCTTGCTGGTCCTGAGGGTCGTCGGCACAGCAGGAGCGGCGTTCGCCGCCTTAGTAGGGGCTTTCGTCGCCTTAGGAGCGCTCGTCGCCTTGGCGGCCAAGACGGAGCTAACACTGGTCCATGCGGCCTTCTTGTTGAAGTTGCTGTCATAGAGCGCAGCATCGCCGTTCTTGATCCAGTTGTACTTGTCGACGTAGCCCCAGATGGTGACACCGACGCAGCCGGGGACGTCCAAGCAGGAGCCAACCATGTTGGCATAGTCAGTACCCTGTTGGGCGAGGGCGGAGGGGGAGGCGGGGATCGACTTGTGCGCGACGTCGAGCTCGGTGTAGGCGACTTCGACGCCGAGAGCGGTGAAGCTCTTGAGGATGTTGGCCATGGCGGCGCGCGAGGGCGTGCCGCCGACCGTCATATGGGCCTGGAGACCGACACCGTCGATGGGGGCGCCGGCGGCTTTGATGAGCTTGACGAGCTCGAGGGCCCTTTTGGTCTTGGCGCCGTTGTACTCGAGGTTGTAGTCGTTGTAGTAGCTGGGAGGTGTTAGTTTGGCTGCGATGTGTAGGTAGCTAATAGAAGGGGCAGACTCACAGCTTGGCGTTAGGATCAGCGGCCTTCGCGGCCTTGAAGGCAATGGGGAAGTAATCCGTCTTGAAGGTCTTATAGAACACCGAATCGCGGTAGTTGCCCTGTGCATCATCGGAGATAGCCTCGTTCACGACATCCCAGGCGTAGCACTGGCCCTTGTAGTGGCCCATGACATTGCTGATGTGCGACTCGATAACGGACTGAAGGGCCGCACGGGTCCAGGACTGGCCAGAGACTGTATATACCCTGTCAGTACACACACCGTTCTATCCCCACATCAACCTCATTTGTACTCACCCCAAGAAGGCAACTGGCTGTACCAAACCAGCGTGTGGCACCTCAAGAGCTGTCCATTGGTCTTCGCCACTCCAGCAACAATATCTCCCGACTGGAAGGTGAACGCTTTGGGGCGGCCCTCGGTGGCATCCCACTTCATGCCGTTCTCGGGAGTGAGCTGACCGAACTCGTGCTTGTTGTTGATGATGTTACGGTATCTGGTATCCGAGGTGATGGTGCCTTCCTGGCCAGCAGTACCGAAGTACTTGAGACCGGCAGAGACGGCGAGGTCGTTGAGCTGGGCGGTAACGCCGGCCGCAGCGAAGATGACGGAGAGAACGGTGGGGAGATGCATGTTGACTTGTACAGATAATGAGTGACTGAACTAGAGGTAATGAGTGACTGACCGGAAGAAGTAGCGGTTGTAGATGGGGAGAGAAAGACTTGAGAGATCGAAGGAGGGAGATGGCAATGGGTCTTATACTCGTCCAAGGCGTTGTGAAGTGACATACCTCTAGATTATACCATGCCAGTCACCTCCTGTCCTCGATCCTGGATACGGTTCGATAGTTCCACCTCCCGGCAAGATCTCGCCATCTTCCATCGTTCCATCCTGGGGACCTTGTCGCCAGCACCGAAACAGGACGAAGAAACATTGACCCCAGTCCCAGGACCTAGCTCCAGGCCCATGGTGCGATGGTGGATGGACCGTTGTTACCGTGTTAGTCGAGGAAAACCCGAGTTCCCTATGAGAACACCTACCCGCACCCGGACCGCTGGGGGGCCGCTAGTCCTACGCGCTAGTCAGTCAAGGAAGGGTGTCGAGACTCGACCGGGGACCCGGATTTGGATTCACTTACATGGGCGCTTGGAGTTCACTGCCCTGCTCGATGAAACATTTGGCAGTCAGTGAGCCAGTCACGAGCCTCTTTCCTTTTTGGTCCATTGCCTCGAGGTTTTCTTTCAATGTTCGGCATGAACCGTCCTCCTTCTTTTCCCGGTTGCGTTTCACTTCCATTCCAATTCCCACGTGGGGCTAAATTGCAGGAGACGTTGCGATGAAACGCTGCACCGCTACAAAGTAACCTGCTTGATCTTGGCACGGGGGTAGACCGCTAAGCTCGGCTCTCGTGGACCGCTAGCTCCCGTGGACGAAAAGGGAAGAATTCCGGTTGCCGAGACGGTGACGCCGTTAGCGACTACAAGCGAGGTTAGTGAGGATTCGATACGATGTTTCGGTTCGATGCGGTCGATTCTCGAATCGGCACAACTCCGGGCTCCGAGTTCCGATTCAAAGCTCGCTTATTTTCCACGTTCACACCCAAAGTTTCCATAAGAGCGGCAATGTCCGAACTATTTCTCTCCGTCGTCTCGGCGAGGGAAGCGGGCCCAAGATAAAAAAAATCAAAAAAATCACACATCGTCGATTGCTCCTGTAACTGGTATACATTATTCAACATCCAAACCCAACCTCCTATGCATCCCCTTATAGTTGTAGCTGGATCGCATTCTTCATTTCCCAGTCCGATCCTCTTCCGTTCCCCCCCAGTCCGTCTTGCGCCGCCCAGATGTCTACTGCCCTCCATCCTCCATGAAAGTCCAAAAGCAAAAAAAAAAAAAAAAAAAAAAAATGTTGTACAAGGAGACCCCCCATCAACAGCCTCAAAAAGAAGAGAATTTGCAACATTCTGTGTCCATTCTTTCTTACCGACTCCCATCCAAACCACTCCAGATGCAGTTGACATGAAACAGCTCCTTCCCATCAGATCTCAACCATTCCCCGAGTCCAAACCAAGGCCTAAAAGCCCACAGTACAAAAAACTTCCAACTCTCAAATGAGAACATGCTTACTCCCGCTTAACCTTCAACTTCCTCGCAAACCCGCCCAAGGCAGCGTCGACATCCCCCTGCCCTTCACCGCTCGCTTCATCAGCATTGGCATCACTGCCATCATCCTCCTTGGAATCGTCCTCCTTGGAATCATCCTCCTTGGAATCATCCTCCTTGGAATCATCCTCCTTAGAATCATCCTTCTTGGAATCATCCTCCTTGGAATCATCAGCATCGTCAGCTGCGTTGTTGTTGGCGGCAGCGCCCGTAGCGGCCGCGCTCACAGTTAGGCCGGAAAACTGGCGCTTGTCGTGGCCGAGGGCGTGCAAGAAGCGCTTGTTGTTGGCGGAGGCGGTGGCGGTCACGACGCTGACGCCGCTAGGCAAGGTGACGCCGGAGGGAAGGGTGACACCGGAGGGGAGGGAGACGGTGATGGCCTCGATGGAGCCGGCAGCGGCAAGGAGGAGAGCGAGAGTGGTGGACTTCATGATGACTTGAGGTGGAGGTGAAAGGTGGGTGTTGGGTTGTGTTTTGGGCGTGAAAGTGGTAATAGGTGTTGAAGTTCAAGCGAGTGCCCCTTCGAGTTTGCTGAGCTGCTGTTCTTGGGGCTGGGTAGGTTGTTGAAAGAACAGAAGCGGTGTGCTGAAGGATGATGGGGAAATGATCGACTGAGAAGTGAGTTGAGACGCAGTTAAATAGAGGTTCGATGATAGTGATCTCCTGATCTTGCAAAGCTTAGAGCGTCCAACGTCTCCCAGGTTCATCACTCGTTCTGTCCCCAAAGCGTCTGGAAGCACGCCATCTCACAACCTTCACAGCCCCAAGTAGGCTCTGCTGCATTTACATTGCTTCCGGCCCTTTGGCTTTGGTTCTAGAAGTTTGATGGCACTGAATATGGTGTGGTATGTTGTTGTGGGTTGTCTCCTGCCTTAACAGCCTCTCCTGCTTGCCTCTGTGCTTCTGCCCGAGGCACTTTTTCGATCTCACGCTTCCGTGGGTCGACAATGTGTATCTCGCACTCGTAGAATCATTCCATCAGCTCCTACTGAGCCCTGGGGATGCAGCATAGCCTTGTCAGTGACGGCCCGCTGCTCATGTCCGACCTTGCTGAAGGTACAAGTATGAGGTGGGAACTGGCGTGCAGTGTCCATCACTTGAAACATTTCGAGAATCGAAGGGCGCTCTTAGAGATTTCTGGATGATGGGGTGAGCATTCAATCAGCTGAAACATGTGAACATTGTGAAACTTGGGAGTTTGTTGGTAGAAAATGCAAAAATGTTCCGATTCCAAAGAGGCGATGCACCTGCACATCAACTGTGCAGTCAACGGGTGGAAGCCGCACCGAATGGGACGATTCAATTGAAGTTGAACCTAGCCTGATGTCTCCAAGATGCAGTCTTGCACGCCATTGTTGCTTGCGGCTCATGTATGCCCGCCGCAATGACGCGCGGTCGTTGACATTCGATCGTCAGAATCATCAGACATGGGAGGGCAGATCAGGTGAAAGACAAGTAGGGAAACAACCCTCGCGTCGACGACCAAATCAACAACATACTACCTCACTTCCAACCGCAGCTCCCTCAGGCAAAGACCTCAGAGCCGCTCCCGCCGTCGCCGAAGAGATCGATGCGCTCAGGTATCAAATATCGAGAGGGATGCGCTGATGCGGACACGGTGATTCTGTGAAAAGCTTCAGGGTTATCCTTGATGGCAGCCACCCCCTTCAACAACGACGTGAATTCTCCACGAGGACTGACTACTGGTCAAGATGCGAAGCTTTGTAGGTGGTATCGGTTGAAGTTCAATCGCCACGGGCCGTCCCCTTCCAACATGGTCCAACGATCCAACCAGAGGGAGTATCAACTGCCGAAATGCGGGGGTCTTCGTTCTGTGTACATCAGGTGTGCCGTCCTCCCACTCTTCCGGCATAATATGGTTACTTCTATGCGCCTGATTGTGTGGTTCGGCGAACCAATTCGCGGGGATGAACGAACGTTGTGGGACATGCAGTGATGAACCAGCTTCGGGCTCAATATTGTCTGTACATGGCTTCCCCTATCAGGGTTGCCTCCCGGATGATGATCTGGGTTTGGCGATGGTGTGTAGAAAGGCGTCGCGGAAGTAAATGTGACGGCCGCTCAAGGCGACGTTGACCCCTCACCCCCCAACCTTCCAGAACCGTGGATGAGGCTAGTATCGGGGAAAGTGGTGATCCTGAAGCCTTCTCATAGCTGTTGATAGTCGGCCTTGATGTTTCAACGAAGCACTTGCTTCTTTGACAAGGTATCCATCGTCTCCTCCATCACTTTGAGAGGACATCCGCTTGAACTGTTCTCCCTTCTATCACTTGATTAAGGAAAACCACAACAGGTGAAGCGCAAGATGACTGCACAAGAAAGAAACAAAGAAAGAATGGGCTCACCACAGCCTGCCGTCGACAAGCTCCCCGAAACCTCCCTCTGGACCAACAGCAAATGCCTCCTCATCTGCGCCCTCGTATCCCTTGCCAACATGCAATACGGCCTCGACAGCGCTTGTCTTGCTGCCCTTCAAGCGATGCCAGGCTTCCTCAAGGTTTTTGGATACCCCGATCCTAGTGCTCCCGGTGGTTATGGCATCGGCGTAGGTTTTCTCACCCCTTCAACCCTCCATCTGGCTCCCTCTTTGTGGACGTCCCACTAACAAGGCAACAACAAGCACACCTTCCAACAACTCCTCTCCTCCTTCCTGACCCTTGGCTCCCTCCTCTCAACTCTCTTCGCCGGTCCCTTCTCCCACCTCTACGGGCGCCGTCCCGCCCTCCTCCTCGCGTGTTTCCTCACCGCCCTCGGCACTGCCATCCAGATCGGTACTTCTTCCGCCGCGGCCTTGTATGTGGGTCGAATAATCCTCGGTATCGGGAACGGCTTTCTCGTGACTTTTTCCAACATTTATTGCGCCGAAGTAGCGCCGCCGCATCTGAGAGGTGTCATGGTCGCGCTGTTTTCGGAATGGGTCTGCGTGGGAAGTGTGCTGGGCGCGGTGGTGACGAATGCGACGAAGGGGTGGCTGGGGAAGGGCAGTTGGAGGGTGCCGCTGGGCGTGCTGTTTGTTGTTCCTGTGGTGTTGTCGGCGGGGGTGTGGTGGGTGGTGCCGGAGAGTCCGAGGTGGGAGGTTAGTCGGGGACGGTACCAAGAAGGAAGGAGGGCGTTGGAGAGGTTGAGAGACGTAAGTGGCGAGGACAACGAAGGGCAAGAGAGGCTGGAGGTTGAGTGGGCCGAGATTGTTAGGGGAATCGAGGAGGAGAAGAGGCTGGCGAAAACGGTCGGGCCGTTGGATATGTTCCGCGGGAGTGATCTGCGACGGACGTTGTTGTGCTTCGGCGTGATCGCTACCCAGGCTGGCAGCGGGAGCTGGTTCTACATCAGCTACTCGACGTATTTCATGATTGTGTCGGGACTGCCGGTCGATCTGTCGTTCAAGTACAGCATCATGAAGACGTGTATCGGGTTTGTCGGGGTCAATGTCGGCATGTACTTGATGCGCTATGCCATGGGTCGGAGGACGCTGATGACGACGGGAGCGGTGGTGCAGGGCATGTTCATGTTGGGCATGGCCATCTCGGCGACGACAGAGGCGGGGACGAGGAATAGTCTGATTGCGTGCAGTGCCCTGTTCAACTTTGCGTATAATGCGTTTGTGGGCATCGCGAGTTGCCCCGTGGCCACGGAGCTGGTGAGCACGAGGCTGCGGTCGTACACGGTCGGGGCGGCCATCAGCCTGGGCTATTTCCTGGCGTGGTTGACGTCCTTCTGCTCGCCCTACTTTATCAACCCGGAGAACATGAACTGGGGCGCAAAGTATGGCTATATCTGGGCCGGGTCCAATTTCTGTTGTGCCTTGTTCTTCTTCTTCTTTCTCCCGGAGCTAAAGGGAAGGGCGCTGGAGGAGATTGACGAGTTGTTTGAGCGGAGGGTTCCGGCGTGGAAGTTCAAGTCGGCCGAGACGTCGATTGTCAGCGAGGCCATCAAGGAGGTGCGGCAGAGGGGGGGGATCGGGGAGGACGGAGAGAAGCCAGCGGCGGTCGAGATTGTCGAGGAGCGCGAGAAGGAGGTGTGATTTCGGGAGACATCGGATTCGATTCGGACAGCTGTCGAGGGAGGTCGAGTGGGAAATGAAAAAAGTGGAAGTTGTGTCGGGGTCTGCTTGGCATGCCAGTCTTGGTGCATTTTTTTGGTGGGATGGAAAGAAAGTGGTCTGTGCACGGCACCACTAACATTAGCAACCCCCGCCATTGTTTGTAAATATTTACTTTTTCCATCTTCAACACCATCACAAACACAGGATATCAGACAAATGCCAATTACTATGCTATCTGAAACGCCTATTTGATACCCAAGTCTACATGCAAACCGATGCAAATGCAATAATGCCCCAACCCAAGTCTATCACCTCGCTGAACAATGCACCCGGTAACCGGAAAACAACCAAAGCTACACCTTCACCAGATCCTTCCTATAAGCGCGAAGCTTAAAAGTTCCACTGCCTGCACCAGTTCTTCATCAACTCGGGCGTAACCGCCTGCATCTCCCTCATCGTCTTCGAGTAACTCTTCGTCCTGGTCATATCCAGCGGCACGAACTTGGTTCCCTTCTTGGTCGCCTCGGACCAAGCCCGGTACGTATCAAGGAGCTTGATACCCGGGTTGCGCGTCACATCCTCGGCCTTCTCCTGGCTCTTCTCCAGCGCCTCGATCCACTCGTCCAGCGGCACAATCTTCTTGATTCTGTCGCCGTAGTACTCCTGGACGGCGGGCGCGAGCTCAGACCAGCTGGCGCGCTCGGGGTTGACGCCGTGGAAGTAGCCGTTGAGCTTGTCGATGGGGACGTCGTCGGTGACGCCCGAGACTTCGAGCAAGAGGTTGGCGATGCCTTCGATGGGCGTCCAGTCGCATGTGCTCATCTGTCCCAAAGAGTCGGGGAGGAGACCGAGGTAGACGGAGGAGGCGACGATGGAGGGAAGCCACTCCTGCTTGTTCCAGTAACCCGCCTCGGAAGAGGGGCCGGCGACCTGGCCGACACGAACGACTTCGGTGGGCACGCCAGACACCTCGGTGGCCTTGTCGAGGATAAGAGAGGAAACGAGCTTGGACTGGCCATAACCGCCCGCCGAGATGGAAAAGTCGGAGAGAGAGGTCTCGGGAACGATGCGGTCAACATCGTGCCACTTGTCGACGGTGGCGATGGAAGACACGAAAATGATGGGCACGTTCTTGTCAGCCTTGTAGGAAAAGTCCACGAGGTTGCGGCAGCCACGGATGTGAGGCTCAAAGGACTCGACCGCGATGTTGAAGTTGACGGGCCACTGGTTGTGGATGACGCGGTCGACTTCGGTCAACAAGCGGGAGTAGACCTCGGCGCCGAGACCGAGATCGGCACGCGACAGGTCCGCATGGTAGAACTCGCACTTGGAGAAGTCGGTCGACAGGCCGCGGCCCGAGGAGGAGTCCGTCTGGCGGGCCTTGCCGTCCTCGGAACGGTTGAGGCAGATGATCTTGGAGACGCGCGGCGAGGATTCGCAGATGTCGACCATGTAGGAACCGATGCCGCCAGTGGTGCCGGTAATGACGACCACCTGACCCTCGTCGGCCGGGGCAGGCTTGTTCTGCTTGGGAGTGGGAAGGTCCTGCGTGTACTTCTCCACAAGGGCCTCCATGCCGTGGTGCTCGTCGTCCAAGGTGCCGTGGGCGGCGTCCTTGTTCTTGTTGACGACGGCCGACAGGAGGTAGTCGGCCAGGCGCTTGGGAGTGGGGTTGCCGTAAATGACACGGGTGGCCAGGGCCGAGGCATCGACATTCACCCCGGCAGCGGACAGACCAGCACGGATGAGACGAGACGCGGTGATGACTTGCATCGAGTCGACGCCAGCGGTGAAAAAGTCGGTGTCGGCCTCGAGCTTGGGAGCGTTGAGGGACGTCTCGAAGAGCTTCTCGATGGAGACGATCAAGGCGTCGGACGAGGAAAGATCAAGCTTGGGGACTTCGCCAGTGATAGCGCCCTTCTCGGCGTCCTCGTAGAGCTTGTCGATCTCGGCCTTGTACAGGTTGATAGTACCAGGGCGCAGGACGGTGCCCTTACCCGCGCGCATGAACGGCTTGCCGGGGGTGGAGAGACTCATGTACTGGCGGCCTATCTGGCCGTGGGCGACCGTCTCCTTGTTGACGCGGACGACGGTGGGCCAGATTTCATCCAACAAAGCCTTGCGGCCCTCCTCGGTCTCGGGGTGCTCGACGGGCTCGATGATCAGGGCAGGCTGGAAACGGTTCGAGCCGACGACAACGGCGCCCTTGACCTTGGGGTGGCCCTGCACCGTCTCCTCGATGGTGATGGGGTTGAGTTTCTCGCCGTTGGAGAACACGATGATGTTGTCGGCGCGGCCCTGATAGATCCAGTTGTCCTTGAGGGTAGGGTGGGGCTTGTACAAGTCCTTGGTGCTGTACTCCTCGGTGTCGGGGAAGGTGTAGAAGAAGCCCTGAAGACCGGGGTTCTTCTCCTTGCGGACGATTACCTGCTCGTAAGTCGACTCGCCGTCATGAAGGCGCCAGTCGATGCCGAAGAGCTCGGTGTCAAAGTTGAAGTAGCGCCAGAGCTTGTTGTCGTATTGCCAGTAGTAGGGGAAGGGAGTGAACTCGGTCGCGGAGATGAGGTTGCAGAGCGTCACGCCGTTCTCGACCAGGCGGTCACCGGACTCGGGAGCGAGGTTGCCGCCGCCAAAGGACACAAAGTTGAGCTTCTTGAGGGCCTGAATAGATTCCTCGTCCTGGGAGAGCTCCTCGAGGATCGCAGGAGGCAAGGTCATGCCCTCGATGTCGGCGTACTTGATGTATTCGACAACGAGGTCGGAAGAGAGTGGACGCTCGCCGATGCCCAAAGCACCAGGGGTGTCCCAGTAGTGGATCATGATCATGGAGGTGTACATGGCAGCCGCGTGGAAAAGAGGCACTGTTGTCATCTGTTAGTTTCGGACCCTGATCGACCACCATGCATGTTTTCGGGGAATACTCACTAGGATGCATCATCCTCTTCGCCCTCTTGCTCATCTCCGCGATCCACATGAGCTTCCCGTCCTCGCGCGGCGGAAGGTTGTGAAACTGGTCCGCAATAGCAATCATACCCTGCCTGGCCACGATGGGCTTGGGGAATCCAGTACTTCCAGAAGTGTGCAGCACCATCAGGGGATCCCACTGGGCCTCCTCAAACGTCTTGTTGTACGGGAAGTCCTCCTGGTCGGCCGGGAACCACTCATCAGCGGGAAGCGCCAGAATCGCAGTCATCTCGCGCTCGTGTAGCCATGGCTGGACGGTAGCCTTGTAGCTCTGATCGAACACCAGGGTGTTGCAGTTCGTCAGCTCGAACAGGTTCACCTGGGCCTCGGCGGAGTTGCGAGTCGAGATGAAGAGAGCCTGATAACCGGCCTTGACGGCGCCTAGGGCGAAGACGAGGTAGCGAACGTCGTTGGGGCCGATATAAGCAACCGTGGGGAAGGAGCCGGGCGCGGCAGCACCGCAGACCCGCGTGAGCTTGTGCGCGATGCGGTTGATGCCGTTGTAGGCGTCGCGGTAGGTGAGGATCTTCCACCCATCTTTGGGGTCGGAGGAACGAGGTACAGACACCCATTCCCGGTCGGGCTCGTTGTGGGCACGCTCCTTGATGATGTCGAGGATAAGGCGGCGGCCGTAAGGGGAATTTTGTTGTTGGCTCATGGTGATGTGTGTATTAGGGTGTTGTAAGCTGGAAAAAGGAAAAGTCGGATATTGTCGATATTAGGAGATGACAAGTTTGTCGTCTCAATATCAGTTCAATCAGCGCGGACGGTGGAGGTAAGTTGTCTAGGTTGGTGGGTGTTGTTGAGAATGAGGAGAGGCTTCCTCCGTCAGAATGATTGATGGATGATGATGAGATGATGATTTCACAAAAGTTCAGTCTCAGTCGGTGGGAGGGAATGGAATATATATCAGGTATGTGTTTCTATTTCTTCCGTCTTCCCCTTTCTTACACCTTCTCGAGTCTTGTTGTCTGTCCTTCCGGGTCACCCGGGGATCATCGCGACGCGAGACGGGACGATTATGGTATAGCAAGAAGACAGACGAGACAAGCACCCACCGCCACAGCCAGTTGTCCACATCAAAGCACAGAGCATCTGGTGAATGGACGTAGATGGAGCCATGAGCACACACCTCCAATTGCTCTTCATTACCTAACAACCTACGTACGTCAATGCCTTATGGACTGCTAGAATGTCATGGGATGCTTGTCCTGCTCGTCCAAGTGTTGAGCGGTGGAGACCCTTGACGAAACAAGCTTTCTGATCGGGAGCGGACCGCGGCATCGCATTTTCAGGGGGCGATGTCTGTATCAAACCGGATTTATCCCCACGCTGTCCTGGCCAATCATGAAGTCTGCCTGCCACGTTTTGGCGTCGCTTCAGGTCATTCTCTAGATGTAATTGGTCCAATACTGTGGGGATAAATCCGGTTTGAATGGGAAAAAAAGGCGGTAGACACCGACTGCTCCAGCGTTATCGATGGGATCGTCGCCCTCCAACACCTCCTGGCTTGCCGATACGTCCGGTCGAGGTTGAGATGGTGCAACATCGATCATCATCAAGGGTTTCGGGAGCGTTCAACGGCAATTGCTTGAATTTCATGCAGTACTGTACCGCTAATTCTCACTCTCGTCGGATTCATCCCCACGTTTTACGGCCAATTATACCTCAGGAAAGACCTGCAGGTCGGCACTCAACGTAGCATGCAGATACAATGAACGATGCAATTGGTTAGGATATAGCGTGGGGATAAATCCGACTTGAGTGAAATCTTGCGGTAGGGTCACCGCTACGTAGGGTATGGGATTCATTTTGGATGCCGATATTCTTAGCCGGCCGGCCTCGCTGCGATGTCCTATATTCGCCAGATCTATGATTGCTTTCTCAGCTTGTGTCATTGTAGAGGAACTTATTGCCGTAGTTATTCCCGTGGAAATCCGGATAGGAGAAGCCGTTGTTTTGTGTTCCCTTGACCGCCTGGCCTGTTTGATGCATTAGGAAGTCGAGAATGTTGTATTCTACTTCGGACTGCGAAATATCGAGATGACATCGAGATATGATGTTCATGGTGTTTCATCGCAGATTTTCCAGTCCCTTCCTTTACTTGGCCACCACACACCTACTTGGGTGATCCGTAGGGCACTGAATCAGACAGCCGCGATAAACCAGTGGACACATCGCCTTGACCCTTTCACCGACACGAAGGGTCAGTATGAGCAAGTATTTGCGCCGAATATGGCACAGACCGTGAAGGTGAAACTGAACTCGCGAGCGCGAGTAGAACCGCGAGTGGACTTCCTCAACGGTGTGGTGTTTGGAACACGACGAACGAAGGGGACACTCCACGCTCTCGACACCGACATCGCAACAGCAGAAGGTGAACGAAAACGGCACCAGATAGCCGAAGCCTCAGCTCAGGGGTCATGGAAGCTTCTACGGAGCTCCACCCGTGGACCCATATACAAGGCTGTTGTGGATGCCGATAAGCATCTCACTCCCCGATCCATCCCAGTAGGACTGACGTCGTGTTGCAGGTGTCGAGTCCATATAGATCCGGGCTCCCGACTGGCTTTCTTTTGCCGACCGACTCGTGCCTACATTCCCATTTTGGGTAGGCTGCGCCTCAGAGAAACGAGTTTCTCGATAAGCTTGATCATCCCCCGACGGCCTGTTCTTGATTTCCTTCTTTTGTGGCTCCTGGCATTCACAGATCTAATCAAGGGAGCACCTACACTACGCTCCTCCGCCTGTCCCGGTAGACGGATATCGGAACGAAGATCAGCTACATCAAGAAATCAGGAAATAATCGGAAATATCTGCATCTATGAATAGCTGCCAGCGAAAGTAGCAAGACTCCACAAAGCATCGTGAACGAGGACCTTTCAAGGGGTTTGTGGATACCTACCTAAGCACCCAGGGGCACGATCGATAGGGACCCAGGGCCGACTTCTCGAAGGTTGCCGTTGGAGGTTAGCACACAGCAATGCCAGCGGCGGCGAGGACAATCCGATCACTTCTAGATCTTTCCCGCTTCACCTAGTCTCGCTGGCTAACAGAAAACGACCAAGTAAACCCTGTGGTCACGGTACTCGATACTCTTGTTTCGGACGATCTCGTTCTGTGCGTTGGGGCCCGAAGGCGGCCTAGGTGTTTCAGGAATTTGGCACTGGATCTTGACCGAACTCCAAGGAATGGCCCGGATGGCTATCACGGAACTCGTCGGGCCCGTTCGCCGATGTGAATTGGCACAAACATTCCCGGTCAATTCCCGTATCTCGGCCGAATCCCGGAACTCGTCGGGCCCGTTCGCCGATATATTCCCGTGCAATTCCCATAACGCGACATACGATGTGATTGTGCGGATCAACGGCTTTGCAGACCACGTCGGGCATGAATGTGCCAACACGACTGACAGCACAAGGCACGGCAGCAAAGGCCGCTTTATCCGAACTGGTTTAGTTGTCCCCGTGGAGTCTCCGGATCGTAAGCTGTTTGCGTGCTTCTTGCTTGAAACCCGCCGTTATGATAGGACTGGATGTTGGTGATGCTCGATAAGGTGGCGATATCCTTTTCCCATTTTCCATTCCATTACAGCTTTTCCCGCCAGTTCGTGGTCCAGCTTTCCCGAAACTCATCACTACTCAAAAGATTCGTCCATACATCGGCACGTCCCAGCCCCTTCAACACCAACACTACCACCATCTCCAACCTTACCCCCATTAGTTTCCGCTCCCAGCCAACAACTTCCTCCCCTCCTCACTCTCCTCCAGCGCCTTCCTGACCACCGCCTCCAAATCCTCCTCCTCCAAGGCCAACAACCCCATCGAATACTCCTCCTTATTCGTCCAATCCCCTTCCACCACCCCCAGCGCAAACACCAAATCCTCAATTGCCTCTCCCGCCCCCTCTCCCCCTTCATCCGCCACCTTCTTCCTCTCCTTGATATACTCTTCCGTATCCACATACTCCCTCTCAAACTTCTTCCCCGTCACCTTCTCCAGCATATCGACGGCGTCATTCTGGGAGACGAGGAAGGACTGGAGCATGAGGACTTTGTTTTTCGTTTGCTCAAGATGTCCAGCGTCGCCGGTCAAGACTGACACCACAGCTTTGGAAACCTGCGCCAGCATCGCCTGGGAGCTCTTCTCGTCTCCAGAGCCAAGGATATGTGCCCTAGGCGGGTTTTCAAAGGGATAGAAATGCAGGAATCCGTTGGTCAGGCCCCAGTCGAAAAAGTGGCCGTTGACCAGGCTAGTCCAGCTCAAACGGCCTCCGCTGTTCTCGCTCAACTTCTCCAGTAACTCGCGAACCTGAACCTTCTTGCCAAACAAGGGGACCAGATCCCGCGCTCTTTGGCTTCGGGCGTCTACGCTGCCGTAGTCGGCGGGGATGAAGCGGGCCACTGTGCCGGAGGCGTAGGCCGCTTCGGCGAGGGTGAGGTGGGCTTGGAGGTCGCGGAGGGGGAAGGCGGCGATTACGGCGTGTTGGCCGCGGAGGGCTTCGGTGACGTCGGGGAGGGACCAAGAGGGGACGGTGGTGACGGTGAGGTTGGGGTGGGGTAGGTAGGTGGATTTGGAGGAGGCCCGTTGGAGGATTGTGATGTGCAGGTTGGTTTTGAGAAGGTGGGAAAGAAGGACACGGCCTAGGTTGCCGGAGGCGCCGACGAGGGTGACGTTTTGGATCGGGGTTTCCGAAGGCATGTTGTTGATTTGTTGGTGGCGTACACGGTAAGTGTGGTGACAAGTGCTGGTGGTGTCGGTGGTGTTGATGTTCTGGTGTTGGTGTTTGGAGGCAGATCGCAAAGTGAGGGGGAAAAGTTGGGGAAATGAGGGGAGGGGGTCGGATATCGCTGATGAGTTGGCGTGCAGATCAATCCAATGCTCAAAAGGTGAGGCGATTCACAATTTCAAGGCTAATGTGGGGGATGGCATCAGGGTCACGCAGGTAGATTCACGTAACACAAATAAGACATGGTGCGGTAACTAACGTTCCCGTAGTGATGGCCGACAAACGGGATGTTGACAGCAAAAGGGGGTCAAAACATTGTGCTCAATTGGCCGGCCCGCAAGATGACATAATCACTCATGCGAACCCTAACCCAAACATTGTTGTTCACAAGCCGGCGACGTGAAGTTATAACAGCCATGTTCCGAAGGATGAGACCGCAGGGAAGCAGAATGCCCAGCTGAATGACGACGACGCGTATATCGATAACCTCCCCATAGAAGATCGCAGCTTCCGGTAGACCGACCGGATACATGTACCATCTGGCTTTCCACCAAACTGTTGCCGATGCATCCGAACCTGCTTTCACCTTGAAAATCGAGTTGGGTATTGTTCTCATAAAAATACATGCAATTTTACACAGACCCATCCATCATCCTGCCCGCCCATGCTCAGTTACGTCTAGAAACGCGGAAACCTAGCCACCGCACTCCCCTTGGACGCAAAAGCCAGCGCCAACCAGCCGGCAATCAGAAACAGTCCTCCGACCGGCGTCACAGGGCCCAAGAACCTGAAGCGCTCGGTATCTAGGGTCAGAGCATAGATGCTGCCGCTGAACATGGTCATGCCTGCGGTGAAGAGGGCGGAAGCGACGGGGTGATGACTCGCGAGGAGGACGACGGCCGAGTGGACCAGCTATGAGGTCTCGTTAGTATAACAGATATCTTTCTCCAAAAGAGCCCAGGTGACGACTGGACGTACCTGGTAGTGGGCAGCCGTCGACCAACTGGCAATCTTGTTGGGATCAGAAATGCGCTTCTTGAGCCCGTGAGCACCAAAGGCGCCAAGACCGACGGCGGCGGCGCCGTAGATGGCTCCGACTCTCCAGAAAAGGGTGCTGCTCATTTTGGGGATGTTTTGTTGAGGAGAATCGGTGGGGAGAAGAGTGGTGGTTTCACTGGCAAGTTCGGATTCGGGATCGTGATGGGCTTGATTTGCAGACATGGAGATGGTATCACGAAAACAATGACGAGATGGAGTGAGATGAGTGGAGTTTGCTCGGGGTTCCGTGGACTGCCATGGCCCGATCGAGGTTCGCCAAGGTGAAGTGACAACCAAGGACGATGAGCTTCTCGCACGTGATCTCGCCAAGCATAGCCCCACACTTCCCCACTCAATTCACTGCCCGCACCGGGCATCTACATCACTGAAGCCATCACTGAAACTTGGCGCTTATTCCAACCACCAACGCAACCTACCTGGACGTCAAACATGCCCCGAGTACCAACAACGCGCGAAGTTATTCCCGGCGCCGGGGTCAACATCGTCCTCAAAGTCGATCAACCCACCGGCCGCACCGTATCCGGCACCATCCAGGATGTGCTCACCAAAGGAAACCATCCCCGCGGCATCAAAGTCCGCCTCACGGATGGACGAGTAGGCCGAGTGCAGTCCATGAACAGCAACCCCGACAGTGGAAGCGCCGACATGGAATCCTTCAATGCCACCTTTGACTCTCCATCACGCCACCCCCATCACCGTGGGGGTTCACGCCCAGACCGAGCCGGACATGCCCAACCTCCACCGACGCAGCAGTTTGGCCTGGATGCCTATATCAAGCCGGCCAAGACGAAAAAGGGAAGAGGTCAAGGAGCATCTACCGTATCCGATCCTCTACCGTCTGCTGTTGAACCGGAAGAGGAATCGGTATGCCCGGTGTGTGCCGATTTCCGGGGTGATGCCACGGCTGTTGCTTATCATGTTGCTGCTCACTTTGGTGAATGAAGCATCACCATCGGGAGGTAGAGGGGCATCATCAAGTTGGATTTCCATCTAGAGGTACAGAGAGCTACCTACAGCTTCCTAAACATCACATCCTTCGTCGGATCTGGAATCGTCCCCGCCGCAATATCCCAATCCTTATACCTCTCCGTCTCCCCCTCCACCAGCCCCATCTCATACGTCAGCACCAGATTCGCCAAAATCATCTTGATCTCATTCGCCGCAAAGAACCTTCCGGGGCAGGAATGCCGTCCATACCCGAAAGTCAAGAACTCCTTGTTGATGCTCACAAACTGGTTCGTCGCCGCCTGCTCCACCTCCCCCTTGCCCCTCGCCTCGTTCCTGAGGTTATAGAACCTCAACGGATCAAACACGTCCGGATTGGGATACACTTCGGGGTCCCGCGAGACGGCGTAGTTGGGGACTTCGATGGTCGAGCCCTTGGGGATGACCTGCCCGTTGGAGAGAACAAAGGTCTTGAGCACCTTGCGGTCGAAGGAGGTTTGTCCCAGAGGGTGGAAGCGCATCGTCTCCTTGAGGAAGGAATCCGTCTTCTTCATGCCTTGCAAGGCCGAGGTGGTGAAGACGCCGTTGTGCTCCTCGAGGACTGACTGGACCTCCTCACGCAGCGTGGCCTGCAACTCGGGGTCCGCGGCAAGGCTGTACACCGCATGTGTGGTCACCAACGTGGTAGTATGGATGGCAGCGAAGCTGATAGTTAGCTGCAATCTGGCCAACTTTCTCGTGGTGGTCGTGTCCTCCCCCCACTTGCCGTGCTCCTTTCCTTGCCCCTGATCCGCGGAATCCATCAACCACTGCAACATGTCGTTGTCCTTCTCTTCTTCCCCCTTTCTTTGCTTTTCCCTGCGGGCCTCGACGACCGGTCTCAGAAAAGCCGTGGCATCCCTCTCCATCTGGGCCAACTTCCGAACCTCCTTCAACCGCCGTGCTGCAAGTGGCCTAAGCCAGGGACTCATCTTCTCTACGGCCCTCTGCGCCTCCATCACGCTGACGGTATATCCCACCGCGGCCTCTAGGTAGCGCTCATCATGGCATAACTCTGGGCCGATAAAGACGCGTCCCGAGACTTTGGCGACGATGCGTAGGAGTTTGGAGTTGATGTTGATGGGGGCCCAGTCGGAGGGAGAGCTAGAGATAAGGGGGGTAATTTCCTGCGAGCAGGCGATTTGCACCTCTTCGGATAGCTGTGGGTTGAGGCGAGGGAGGGAGGGGGTGAGCGAGGACTTGACGGTGTGCGGGATGATGGTTTCGTGGGTGGAGATGAGGGTGTATTTGGTGTGCATGAGCTGTGGGTGTGGTTAGCAGTGGTCAGGTTGGAGGAGGAGGAGGGACAAGAAGAAGAAAGGGGCGTGGGGTAGAAGGGAATAAGGCCCAGGAAGGGAGGAAGAAGGAAGGAAGGATGGAAGGAATGGGTGAAAGGGAGAAGGAGAACTCACATCATCAACAGCAGCATCAAAGCTCACCACATCATCCGGCAACTTCTTCAGCTCGCCCAAAAAGCTTGGGGAAACGACAATAACGTTGCCCGCGTTGGGAGTGACGATGCGGAAGAGGCCATGTTTGAACTGTGTGTTTTCGCCAATGTTAGCATCCTTTTCTCTCCTTTCCCCCTAGTACTCTGTTCTTTTCCCAGCTTCCTTTTTGTTGCCCGATTCATCCCATCTCTTGCCAATACATCCGAGGCCGGGTCAGACAAACCTTGGTATACCCCTCAACATAAAGATCCTTCGCCCTAGTCAGATACGCCTGTCTCTTCTTCTCATACCCATGGTACTCTTCTCCAACGATCGGGAGGTTGGACAGCGGATTCGGCGCGAAGAAGCGCTGGAAGAGGGCAAAGGCGATGATGGCTGCGATGGAGGGCAGCACAAGTGGGAGAAGTGCTGACGCGGAGTGCGCCAGTTGGGTGAGGGCCATGATGGCTGTTGTTGAGCCTGATAGCTCTCTCGGTCTCACTTCAAATACCAAGGTAGGGTGAGATAACAGTGGTGAGAGGACTGGAGGGAGCGAAGGTGAAGAGGATAACGGCCCAGTCGTGACTACAGACCAAGTGAGAGACCCCGTCCTATATATACCATACCGAGTCCAAGATTGGATTGGATATATGCCCAGTGCAATATATCAATCGGAAGCAACTCCAGCCGAACGAACCAACTCCTGTGTCCCCCCATAGGGGCCGCGTTTGAGGTTCCATCTCCAAGCTCCCTGGGGCCTGGGCCGGCTCGGTTCAGCCTGACTAGAGGTGGGGGGACCCTGGATTGGCAATGACGATCACCCCGTCGGCTAGTGGGGATGCTCGGTTCTCTTTACCACTGGTCCGAATTGATGGTTACAAAATACCCTGGGATTAACGGATGGATACCTACATTCCATCCGCGTATCTTGATTCTTGAGTCATTGACCGACTGGTCGAAGTTTAAGTGGACATCGAACATTGTGAAACATCACCGAGTCTTGGCCTCGCCGCCTGGGAACATGGTGTATCCATCCGAAGAGAGAAAGACAGCAGTCGGCGATAGGCTTCCTCCTTCCATCATTGCCTTGTGAACGGCTGCTGCATACCTACTCTATGAACATGGAAGTTTATATTTTTCTCTTTCTTGATCTGATGATTCGGACTCCAAAGCGGTAGGAAGTTGGCAGTATGGCTTTCTCTTTCCATCGTTCCGTTGTAGTGTTTTACGGATCTAGATTGCAACTGTGAAATTGATGCTAACCGTTTGTAGAATGGCAAGTCGTGAAACGCTCGCATTCGGTCTTGAAATTGATTCGCTCTTCGACGTGTCTTGGCTGACTACGGTAGGAATGTTTTTGGCTCAGTATGATTCATTTTGACTTGCCATGACACTTCCTTCCTTCCCAGCTCCAGTCGTTCCAAGGTGAACAGGTGGACAGGCAAACAGCGCGCAGGTACGACCTTCCACCACAGCGGCGGAACACCACCAAGCCTCCCATCACCAACTAATGTCTTCTCAATTCGCGCCTTTCTATCGCTTTGAAATGATGCCGGTCAGAAAACGCCGATGAACACCAGCGAATGTCACATGCAGTTTGGGAGTAAGATCTCTTGGGCGATATGGTCCGTGAACCGTCTAGGAGCGTGGGTTCAAATCCACGTGTAGAGACGGGCATGATGTACCTGGCAGAATGCAGGCAGAATGTAGTGTAGGCAAGAGTGTGAGGTACATGTATGCCGTAGGGAGGGCCGGGAATTCGGGTACTGTCCGGGCCCGTCCAGTGCTCCGCCACCCGGAACCTCCAGGCATTGACAACGGGCGAACTCGGGCGGAAACTGTGCTAAACGGCAGGTGCCTTGGCACACGGGCATCGACATGTCCGGATCCGAGGGAGGAACGTATAAGAAGGAGGCACGGAGGATTAGAAGAATGGAAGGTGAGTTGGGGACGGGAAAATTGACGGGTGGGGCACAGTGCATGATGGTTAAATGCATGACCGTTGTAAGTATGTAAGTACCACTGCACCATTGAAACCTGCAGCATCGAAATCATGAACCCTTTGTGTGGAATTGGGTGGCCCATCCTCGACACACTGGCTAAACAGTTTTCCTTGTATTCACACGTTCGGTCTCCCGTTTCGGATCTCAAGATATAATATTCTCCTCGGGCAGTTTTGGGACAGTCAATGGGTTCCAGGTTGTTACAGAGCAATAGGGTCATTGTTATCACGTATGTTACCGTCAGGTATTTTACAAAAAGAAAGAGTGCCCCTCGACAACTGGAAGGAGGCTTGTGGGCTCCATGATATCAGCAGGGCACGCACAGATAACTAGTGTAACTGACATGAACTTGCCTCTGGCTGATAGACGTGGGAGGCATCACGGACGAGAAAGAGAGACTGATGGGAATGCACTCCATGAGTCCATGTCCCGACAGGAACATCATCAGGCTCAGAGGCTGAGCAAGCAGGAACATCATGAGGACAGGAGATGCCTTCTGCCTACCTACCTACGTTCAGACTCATTACATCTCTAGCTCTTATATATTTATCTGACCCTTGCGATCATCTTTCAATTTTCCATGTCGGACCCGTTCTTCATGTTCTTGGCCAGCTTCAAGCAATCTGGTCGATTCCCGTCCATCATTACAATCACTACAATCATTGACTTTGGTCTTTTGGTTTGGGTATTTTTCGAGCATCTTTTGAACTGCAAGTTCTCATATCCTTCGGAGGAGACGCTAACTATAACAACAACTCCCCGAGCAGGTTCTCGCCGAGAGGTTAGAGGCTCAAGACCTGAGGGTCTATATACAGACACAGTGTGAAATACCAACCCCAACCCTCGCATTCGGATTCATCTTTCAGTGGTTTAAACACCGCGACACGAACGACGCACGTCCCACGTTCCCACCTCGACGCAGTTCAGTTCGTCGCTCACCTCCTTTCTCTCCAGGAACTTGGCACTCCATCCATCCCATTCTCCCTCCATCTCGCTTTCGCTTTCGCTTTCTTTCAGGTTTCTCGACACATGCACCCAGAAACAATCCCTGACACCACCCGGACATTAAGCCAGACCGCAAAGGTTACGACAGAACGGCGTAACGACAATACGTTCCTTACCGACGAGAGGAATCGATCCGAGAGGTTCGCACGGGGCAGAACGATACCGATCTGCTGGACGACAGACCGTCTGTCCGAATACGAATTACACCGTGTTTCACCTACCGCTTTGGGACACAATGCCAGGGCGTCTGGGAGCTCGTCACCGTGGGCCGCGTCTGGGATACACCAAGTCTCGCACCGGCTGCTTGAGGTGTAAACAACGCAGAGTCAAAGTATATATTATTACCCCACGTGTCCTTTTCTTTCACGTGTGCATGATACTGACATTCCCCCCACCTAGTGTGACGAGAACAGACCATGTAAGGCATGCCAACGTCACGGCGTCCTATGTAGTTTGGTAATGGCGGGAGAAACGGGAGCTAGCGGCTCTACAGCCGGGCCAAACTCAACCGGCTCTACGTCCTGGCCGGCCGGCTCCGGGCCCAGCACTATTCCAATAACCGGCAGCGGCGGCACCTCTAGTCTTATTGCCCCATTCAACACCGGCCCCATTTCTGGCCCCGGATTCCGCCCTATTACCGGCCCCCTTAATCCTTTCCGCCCAATAACCGGCAGCGCTAGCAATCCTATCGGCCCATCCGGCACCGGTCCCGCCTCTGGCTCCGGCTCCTTTCTTCCACAAACCGGCTCCGGTCAAAATTTCCTCCCAATATCCGGCACCGCTCCCGCCTCTGGCCCCGGCTCATTTCTTCCACAAACCGGCAGCGGTCGAACTATCCTCCCCATACCCGGCACCGCTCCCGCCTCTGGCCCCGGCTCCTTTCTTCCACAAACCGGCAGCGGTCGAACTATCCTCCCCATACCCGGCACCGCTCCCGCCTCTGGCCCCGGCTCCTTTCTTCCACAATCCGGCAGCGCTGGCAACCCTTTCACCCCAGCAGGATTGCATCAGGCTTTCGGATCCGGGATACATATGAGCAATCAAGACAGCCGCCACTCTTCCGCTTCAGCATCTCATGACGAGACAAACTTCAACGCCCTCCCTACAGCCAACCGTCACACCCCCATGGCTATCCAATCGCTCACCAACCCTCCATACCCAACTCCTCCATCTTTCGAGGTCTCTGGCCCCTCTCCAGCCGGTTTATACTCACCCACAAGCCTTGCAGGCCAATTGCCCCTTCCAAATAACTTCCCAGGAACCAGTTCCCACCTCTCAGCCGGCGCTTCTCAATCCCCAACCCCTCAATCTCGCTCCCGCCATCCCTCCCCCTTGCGGCCGAGTCCCATGTCAACTGAACCATCAGACGCCGATGACTTCCCCTACCTTACCCAAGCTCTCACAAATCCCAAATTCGGGTTTCTCGACTCCCCCTCCGACTCCATGTCGGATCTCGCCTCCCAGGTCTTTGCGGCTCCGGACTTCGAACTCTTTGACCACTACATCGACACCACTTACGGAACTTTAACACGAGGAGTACACGAACACATCTGGAAGATCGAAGTGCCCAAGCTAGCCTTTCGACACCCATTTTTGATGCACAACCTCCTGTCCACTGCTGCTTTTTACCTAGCATATACGGAACAGGATGAAGAAAAAAGGAAGAAGTGGGCTACCGACGGCAGTAAACATTTCAACTTGGCGGTAACAGGAATGAGGGAAGTCCTGCGCAATGAGGGCGTCACGCCGGAAAACTGCCATGCCGTTTTCGCTTCCAGTTCGCTGTTGTTCATTGGAGATTTAGCGGACAAGGGGCCGTTTTTCAATCCGGCCGACGACATCGCACAAGGAGTAAACAAAAGCCCTCTGATCGACGAGTTGCTAGGTGTTTTTCGCGTGGTCAAAGGTATCGGTAGTATCGTTGGTGCCCAGGAAGCCCTCCTCCAAGAGGGCCCTGTGGGCGGGCTGTTCAATGCTGAACCCTGTGGGGAAGATCACCCTAACATGGAAAGACTGCTGGTGCAGCTCAGGGTATTTTACCAGCGTGTTGCGAGTGTTGCATCCAGGCCTCCTGGAGTCTTTCTTCCCCCTACAAAACTTGAGGATACCCCCCGGCCGAGCAACCTCCCAAAGGAAAACCAAACTATCCTAAGCGAGATCACAGGCATGGAGGCCTCTATTCAATTTGGATTGACCAAGTCCAAAACACCTGAGCAATCAATCATTGCGGTTTGGCCGATCAACATGACTGATGACTTTCTGAGGTTGTTGCAAAAGTCGAATGTGCCTCCACAACAACAACATGCACCGCAACCATCCACTTCCGCCTCCAGCTCTTCCACATTGCCACCGCCAGGGGAACGGAACCCGATCGCCTTGGCTTTGCTAGGATATTATTGCTGCGTCATGAAGGAGACAGAGCGTGAGTGCTGGTTCACCACGGGTTGGGCGGAGGCAGTGATCAAGGAGGTAGTAGCCGAGTTGGAGGAGATGGCAGGGGTGACTACCAGTACCTCTGGGAACGGGAGCGGGAGCACAGCGTTGGTGGTTCAGGGAGGGCATCACGACCAGGGCCAGGCGGGGGTTGACAGACCAGTATGGAGGGAGTGGGCGAGGAGAGAGTGGTTGGAGGATGCGGAGTGGGCTAGGAAGTGGATTATGACAAAGGAAGAGGAATTGCCCAAGCCAACAACATTCTCGGAGGACCCTATAGCGGACATGGATGCCTCTTTGAGGTCAACTCAAGGTCAGCGACCGGGCGCGGATGCCCCCAAGGTCACAAAGGGGAGCGTGGGGAGTAGCCAAGCAGGCAGGAATCAATGGAGTCGCCAATGGGCCACTATGATAGAAACTCAAGGTCAACAACCGGGCGTGCCCGAACCCGCGCCAACAACATCCTTGGGTCATTCGGATGTCCCTTTGACGGGAACTCTAGGTCAGCAACCGGGCGCCGACGCCCATGTGATGGAAAGTCAAGATCAGCAACAGGATGCCCCTATGACGGGAACCCAAGGTCAGCAACCGGGCGCCGACGCCCCTGTGATGGAAAGTCAAGGTCAGCAACAGGATGCCCCCATGACGGGAACCCAAGGTCAGCAACCGGGCGCCGACGCCCCTGTGATGGATACCACTACTCAGGGTCAGCAACCGGGCGCGAATGCCACTATGATGGATACTCGAGGTCAACAATCGGGCGTGCCCGAACCCGCGCCAATAACATCCTCGCATTCCTCGGATGTCCCTATGACAGGAACCCAAGGTCAGCAACCGGGCGTACCCGAAGCGCAGGCAGCCACGGGGGCGTCGTAGGAGAACGTCGGTACTGCTGCCCCTGCGGAAGAGGCAGGAACCCCTATGGACAGATTGTTTGATCTGGATGCCTATATAATGGGTACTGGAGGTCAGCAACCGGGCGTGTCCGAAACGCAGGAATTCACGATGATGTCGAGGGAGAACGTCGGTAATACCGCTGCTAATGCTTCTTCCACAGGGGAAGAAGAAGTAAGGACCTCTTTGGACTTGGACGGAATGTCTTGGTCGCCCCCTGGTCATCCTCCAGCCCAGCATCCCCCTATTGTCAATGAGCCTGAGCGTGCGGCCCGTAAAATGGACGTTGACGAGGATTCTTATAACCATACCTAACGGAGAGGAGGACAAGTAGCCTAACGATATCACCCACATGATGATGGAGACTGGGACACGAAAAGCTAAACACCTCATGGGGCGAATTGCCCGATCCCCTTTGGACTGAATGTCTTTGGATAGGTACCTCTTCCGATGAGGATATGATAGATGAAGGCACGGTGATGGAGGAGGATGAGGATGAGGTTGATGGGGGATAAAGGTGTACATCTCTGAAAGGGAGAACGTACTAGGAGCGTGCAGGAAGGGGAAACGGCAACACGAAAGCAAAAAGAAGCGTTTGTTTCGATTACATTGGCATTAGAAGAGCACAGCGTTAAGAGCATCAGGACAAGGGAAGACAAAATACACGTTTAATTGATTAGTCCATATTTATCTTTTAGCAGCAATACATCGAAGAAAGAAGATCATCAATCATCATTTCCCGTCGATTTTGCCTCCATTTCACATCTAGACTTCTAACGGCATCTCATCACCGAAGATCTGATGATAAAACCGGCACGTTTCGGCAGGCAGTCCCTTCTAGAGAGGGGACCTAGCTTCTCTCGAAGGAATACCTAGAGGCCAGGTTTTGCCTCCATGCTAGACCACACCTTATCCCCAAAGATCTGATACCGTTCTGTACATGTCCGTCACCGTGATTGGCGATAAGGACGGCGCAGAGTGCGGGGAGATCATGGGCGTTCCCAAACAGGAAACAAAGTCCCGACGTCGGCGTGATAAGCTGATAAGGCCTCGATCGTCTTACAGGACGGGACTCGACTTTGAATGCAAGTGATGCAATTCTGTTTCCGTGTTGGTCGTACAAGCTGGCTGATAAGGTAGAGATTGGTCGTGCAAAGAGGGAACTTGCATCATGTGAATGCTGTGATATAAGACTTGTGCCCCCCATCTCCCATGATACCTGTAAGCACTTGGTGTAAGCTGTGATATGTATCAGAGTTCAGCATCAACAAACACCGAACATGGACTCGATAATCACCAACCACACAACCGCCCCTTCAGGGAAACTCAACCAACTCCTCGACACCTTGCACTCGTACCGTCCAACCCCACAACAAAACCTCTACCTCATCGCCTTCCTTTTCCCCTCCATCTTGCTCTACCTCATCAACAACCGCTACCAGAAACAGAAGCATCGACAAAAACACCACCTTTCCATTTCCATTTCCAAGCCCACCACCACCTCTGCCACCTCAACAGAAAAACAACAACTCCTCATCAAAGACCAGCGCGAACCAGGCAAATGGCCTCATCCCTCCTCTTACGTCTTCCCCACCCCGCCTCCCTACCCCAACTGGTCCCTCACAGAAACCAAAGCGCTCCCCTACCGCCCCTTCCGCTACGGCCCCGTCTACCACACCACCATGGGCCTGCGCACCGTCGCACCAGAGAATTGGATCGAGCTGGATAACCAATACCCAAAATACCACTCGAATAAAAAAGCCAGGATTGCGGAGAGGGGGGATAAAGTGATCATGGTTGCGCCCGAGGCAGCGGAGGCGGCTGTGGAACTCCTAAAGGAATTGGTCGAGTATTTACCGGAGCGGTATCCGAGTTTATTTCGCCGGACCGCAGCCGGGATCGATAATCTCTGGTCTGGGGAATTATTCGACATATCCGGGTTAACCGGCACAGGCACAGGCGAGAAGGCGGTAGAAGAAGGTCGCAAAGCGATGGAGATCGCCGCCCGTTTAATCCAAGACGATCTTGCCTTGATGGTGGAACAGCCAGACGACGACCAGTACTACCTCCTCGCCGGCGCGGTGTTATTGTCGGGTTTCTGGCGCCTGACGGACAAATTCGGCATGTCGCTGGCGGAACTGCACACTTCGGGGGACGTGCCGCAGTACAAGGAGAAGTTGCACAGGGGGATGTATAACCTCTTTCGGAGGCTCCGGCCGGAGCAGATGGTGGGGAGGAACAATTACTTTATTCAGGTGGACGATTCGCTCGCTTGGTCGTGGAGTATTGGGTCGGAGGATGATACCGAGACGAGCTGGTCGACGGCGGAGAAGAATAGGGCTATTGAGCACCATTATTTTAGGAGTGAGAGGCAGACGTTGAGGAGACTGCCGAAGACGGGGGCGGTGTGCTTTACGATTCGGACGTACTTTGAGCCGATCAAGGCCATTGCCGAGGAGGATTATGTACCGGGAAGGTTGGCGAGCGCGGTGAGAAGTTGGGGGGAAGATGTGGCCAAGTATAAGGGGAAGGCGAGATATGGAGAAGTTTTGTTGGAGTTTTTGGATAAGAAGCATCAGGAGCAGGTGGAACGGGGGCTGGATCTGAGTAGAGAGGATGAATGCAGGGCGTATCCGTTCTAGAAGGTGGTTGATGTTCGGGTTGGTATCTTGATAGTGTGTGAATTTACTTTACGTCCGTAATCGGTGCGAATGTTGGTAATGCAATCGTTTCGAGCGGAGCGAGGCCCCTCCCCGGATGGGGCCGCCGGAGGCAAAATCGCGACAACTAGATGCCGAACCCAGTGGAAAAACCTTTCCTTTCATCTTTCGGAATTTCTTCACACGCTCCTAGGGATGGGATGTGATGGGCTGCTTTGTATGTTTGTTCAATTCATCACATCATTATTATTATTCATACAAGTGTAAGGTACAGATGCTGCTTATTATCCTCACAATGTTCCACCTCAATGACCTCATCAGGCGTTTAAGCCTTCATATCCTCCTTGGGGAACTTCTTGAACATATCCATCAACTTGTCCAACGGGGTGGCCAGCATACCAGCCGCGGTCTCGTAGGGCGGCCTGTCAGGAGCGCTGGGGTGACTCTTGGTGGGGACAAAGTGCTTGGTGGTGTTGAAGCTAGAGGCCAGCTTGCCCGAGTAGTCCGCGTCAATATGCTGCTCGAGAGCGGGGAGATCATCGCGCTCTTCCTCCTTGATGTGCTGGGAGAGAGCATCCCAGAGCTTGTCGAGGGTGGGGCGGAAGTCGGAGGATGAGGGAGTCATCTTCTGGAACTCGTAGAGGAGGTTCTTGACCTATTTGTGGGAAGAAGTTAGCCCGTGCCGGTAACATATGAGGAAGAATGGGGTGGAGGCGTACACGCTGATGCTCGGCACGGTCCTTTTCGGCCATCTGCAAGCCGTTGGGAACAAACTTCTCAAAGGCAGGGTAGACGACAATCTCCTCGGCGATGGAGTGGCGGGCAAGCTCCCAGATGAACTGGTTCTGCCACCGGACTTTGGTGTCATCATCCTTGGCAGCAATGATGTTCTTGTACTGCTGCTCGAGCTCGGCATGATCGTACTTGATGCGGTCAGAGACCTTGACACCGGAGGAGGAGCTCATGATGGTGCGGATGTCGACGGGCTGGAAGAAGCGCGGGGTTGCGAGGGCGGGGCGGGCAGTGCTGTTGGCGATGCTCCTGGGGACCTGTCTAAAGCCGGTGTGGGTAGCGAGGCGATACATGTTGGTGGTTTTCGTGATGGTGACGAGCTTCTTGGTGGCGGTGTTTTTATAGTTGGGATGGTTCAACTCTGGGACTCGAGGGAAGGTGGTTGTTTATATTCCCTCGGTATCAAATGTCAACTGCTGTCACTGCATGCAAAGGACTGCATCCGTCATGAGTTCATGACAGCTCCATGATGCACTTTCGGCGCAAGTTGTCTCGATAGTACACGAACTGAGAAGCTACAATCGTCATTGATATGTAAATGGCTTAACAATGATTGGGCCGGAGCTTTTCGTACGGGACTCCCGTCCAACACTCCTCTCGTCTTTGGGAAGGAGCACCATGTCTGTCAAATGTCCATGGACGGTGACGGTCCTGGAACTCTTAAATACTGGCAGGAAGTGAAGTGGTGATGCTTTCTCTAATTACCGCTTACGTCATTACAGTAACTTCTCCATGTCTTGGCATTTGGGCTGCCCTTCCAGCATCCAGGAGGACCCTGATGGTCAAGGATAGTCTGTGCGTTCTCTAGCATCAACTGCTTACCTATGCAGTTAGCATCGTCGAGCACAGACCGTCCCAGCCTTTCAGATCCTTGCCTGCTCCGCTGTATTTTCTCCAAAGCCCGTCACTAGAGCAATCCATCTTTCCAATCGTCACCACAACATCAGATCTTCTCCCACCATTTCCCCCTCCATGGATAATGAATGGCAACGGGGACTCCATAGCATAGGTAGCACCGCAATGGACCAAATCTACCAACTTCATTCCTTCATCTTCTTTGGCATCGCCAGTGCCACCATGCTGTCCCTCCGGCGCCCTGGAGCTAGTTGAGCTTTGAAGCCAGCAGACTTTTTCAGCTCTCAACAATGAGCTCCACGATTATCTTCAGCTTTGCCCTTTCCGGATAGCTTTGGGTCGTCGACCGCCTCCAGAGCCCCAATCATCCCGATCGCCAGATGCACATCACCAAGCTTCCCATTGGTCGCCATGTCGTCGATCACCCGCCCTTTGGATTTTCTAACCCTAACCAGCAATCGACTGGAGCTACGAGATGCATGTTTCAACACATCACTGCGCTACACGACGTCGAACCCTCCGAGTTATCATCATTCCGAGGAGCACGATTGGTTGACAAGGGGATACAATGTCTCACAATGGCGGGTCGACAAGAGGGGACAAGAGGCAGGAAAAACATGAAAAGCTGTGTCACTGGAATGGTGGACGGGGTGGATTGACGTGGTTGGCGAGAGAAGACGTATAATGGCGGAGGCTGCACCTCTTCAGCTTCTGTTCCCGTTCTCTTCTCTTCAGCTTTTACGTTGCTGTAGTCATCAGATACAATGTCGACTCCAATTCCACGACCACCGGGAATCCCAGTGCTGGGAAACCTCTTTGACATCACACCTAGCAACACATGGTGGTCCCTCAAGGAACTGGCAGAGAAATATGGTAAGTCCCACAGCTAAGACGTCGATAGTTACGCCAGCTAACTAACACCTTCAGACGAAATCTTCCAGGTCAAGATCCTCGGCAAGACCATCGTCTTCGTCGCCAGCGCCGCCCTCGCCGAAGAACTCTGCGATGAACAACGCTTCCAGAAATACGTAGGCGGTCCCATCGTCGAGATCCGCGCCACAGTTCACGCCGCCCTCTTCACAGCCTTCCACCACGAGCAAAGCTGGGGAATCCATCACCGAATCATCGCTCCCCTCCTCACCCCTCAAGTCGTCTCAGGCTACACTGACGAAATCAACCTCTGCGCAACCGAGGTCATCCAAAAATGGGCATCCCTCGGTGACAACAACGTCCTCGAGCCTCTCGTCGACCTCAACCTCCTCAACCTCGAAGCCACAACCCTCACCCTCTTCAGCCAAAAACTCAACTGCATCCAAGCCGGCGGCCATCCCGTCATCCAAGGCATGGAAGACGCCGTCTCCGAAGCCATCATGCGCCCGACCCGCCCCGGTCTCGTCAACTGGCTCCTCTACTCCTCCAAGTTCAAGAAGGCCACCAAGACTCTACGAACCTGGGCCGCCGACACCGTCAAGTACCGTCAAGAGAACCCCACAGACAAGCACGACATGCTTTGGGCCATGATGAACGCCCAAGACCCCGAAACCGGCAAGGGTCTCTCCGAGTCCGAAGTCCTCGACGAAATCATCAGCATGCCCATCGGCTCCGCCACCGCTCCCTGCGCCGTAACCGCCACCATCTACTACCTCTTGCAAAACCCGGAAGTCGTCACCAAAGCCCGCGAAGAACTCGACCGCGTCATTGGCACCGGCCCCCTGAAAGACGAACACCTCTCCCAACTCCCCTACATCGAAGGCATCACCCGCGAAACCCTCCGTCTCTCGTGCGCCGCACCAGGCTTCAACATCGAGCCCATCCCCCGCCAAAACAAAGCCGACAAATCCCCCATCCTCCTCCAAGGCGGCAAATACCAAGTCGCCCACGACCAAAAGCTCATCATCGTCCTAGCGGGCGTCAACCGCGACCCAGCCGTGTTTGAGGATCCCCTGGCGTTCAAGCCCGAGAGAATGATGGGTGACGAGTTTGACCGCTTGCCCAAGGGTGTGAAGAAGTGGTTCGGTAATGGCAAGAGGGAGTGTATAGGCAAGGAGTGGGCCAAGAATTTCCTCAAGATTGTAACGGCGAGACTGATACATGAGGTCGACTTTGAGGTGGCGGATGAGGGGTATGAGTTTAGGCAGGATGGCTGGTTCCAGATCAGGCCGGTTGGGTTTAAGGTGAGGGTTAAGCCGAGGGTGATGGCTTGAGGGGCGAGGCTGTGAAGACTCGGGAGACAGGAAAGGGGGTCATTGAGAGTGGAAGGGGTTTGCTTCTTAGTTGAACTGATATTGGAATACCATTGGCGTTTGTTTTGGAGATCGTTTACGTGCTTGCTCCTTTCAGTTCCTTCTGGTGCTATGGTTCGATATCATCCGAACCAACAAGATCATGACGCTCATTCCCTTCATTCAATTTAACTCTTTTGCTGGGCGGACATTAGGTCCCTACCTACCTCTAAACTTCTACCTATCCGGTGACGTGCCTTTGATTGATGACCAAGGCAGGCAATTCCTGCAAACAAACTGTTCTTATCTCTCGTCGCAAGTCTCCAACAAGTACCCTACATCAGAAATTGGGTGGCCTTTGTTATCTTGGCTGCCAGTATTTCGGGTACACTTCGTTCATGGCTTCTACATCACCTCCTTCTCACTCTGACTGAACTTCCCAACTGAAGTTAAGGTACTTCCGTCTATAACTCCATGCTATACCTGCCACCAGGCAAGTGACCCATCCATCTATCTGCCTTCAACGGTTAGGTACTTACAATCATACACGTCTCGTTGCACAACACGGTGTCGGGTAGGTACGTACTTGGCCAACTCCTATACTACTTTTGCCGGCCGTGTAAGGTGATTATCTCAAGGAGGAGTTCAATAGGCTGGCTGGTGGGATGTAAGTAAGGTAAGGTGGTGTAAGGTAGATAGACCACRTGTAGTGCACGGTGAGTTATCTTCTGTGCTTCTTAAATGATTCGGCTACTTTTCACGCTTTCTTTTCACCAGTCGGCTATTATACCTCAGAGAGCCAGAGGGATATCAATTAAGCCTCTGTTAGCCGCGCGGCCGGCTGCTTGAAGCAAGAAAAAGGGGAAGATGTGAAAATGAAAAGGAAGGAAAAGATAAGGTAAAAAAAAAAAAGAGTCAATAATGACTCACCCCCCAGTGCCGGTTTGAACGCCTTACAGCCGTAAAGCTCGAGGAAGGGAAAGGAAGGATTGGGAAAGGGGCAACACTACTACCGCTGAGCCATCCGTCCCCAGGGGGATAGGATTGGGTGCAAGCGAAGTAGTATATCTACCCTTTATCGCTTAGGTTTGTACTGCTGTATGCGGAGTGATCGGCTGTGCTTTAGTCGTTGGAAGGAACGAAAGTTGGGATGGAAAAGGTCGAGGGGTTGGTGGTCGGTCGGTGAAGGCACAGTTAACCATCGGTCATACAAAGTGGAATGCTTCCCGTGAGGTCAAGGAGTAGTTGTAAATAATTTTAGAAGAGACCTCATTGCTGTCGTTCACTTGCTCACAGCTGTATATTTGGGTAGGGTAAGGTAGGCAGAGATGCAACTACCTGAGCTTTAGGCTGACCGTTTGGGTGAGATGAAAGAAGTTTTGCATCCATACGAGTGTAATTAGTGCCAGGGTAGGTAGGTAGGTAGGTACCAAAGGGTCATCATGCCTACCTAGGAACTTGAGGGACGGGACGTATCTCATACGCTCCATGTCTTGACAAAGTCGGGAACAACAAATGCCACTTCCACCTCTCCCTCCAAATCCAGACAAGAGCACGGCAGCCAGTACACCTGCTATTGAACTCCGGAAGACAAAACCCCCCACGCTATACCCTTGCCACAATCTGTTCACTTGCGCGTCCATCATGCGATGGGTTAGATAGCTCCATCGATACTAGTAGCCTGACTGATTGACACCATCTTCACATGTCTTGAGCCTTGGTCGGCATCAATGTTAGTTAAGACGCCTAATGTCTCGGTTACCTCGGGATAAAGCTGCAAGTAGGTTGGGTTCTCCTCCACTACTACGCCTAGGTTGGCGTACGCGAATCCAGATCGCAAGTGCGTGCCTGGAAGCATAGCAAGGTTGCAATAAGATTGGAGGAGAGACAGCAAGGTGGATGAATGGACAGTGTCTCCAGGTTTCGAGGAGTCTTCTTCCACTGTTTCTCTCCAATCTTGGAACTTGTGGATGGCGATAACGAGTGAACATGGGATCTAGAGCTGGAGTGCCGATTCTTCCATTCCTGAGTGACTGTTTGGTATCTTGCCTGCCATCAACTCTCAATTGTGAGTACTTCCATGAGTGATGTAGGTGAAGAAGCGGTACTGAAAATCCATAAAAATCACAACCAGGTAGCTCTTTCCGGCCACAAGAAGCTCACCTCAGCTGTTATACCCACCGAAACATTCCATGGGAAAGCTATTTTCGCATTCACGACTCAGCCCACTGGGGACCAAATATTCCATGTCCGTTTGGCACTGTGGCGGCACACCAGATGGTACTATATTGGTGCGTAGGAACGAGTGGGACATCATATGAGACATAACCCCCCTTCGCCCCTAGGGAAGGGGTGAACACCAACGCCATGATGATCCGAGACTCAAACTCACAGCACCATGTCGAGCCCCGGCAGTCTGTCTTGTCTTGGCTTGTCTTGCCTTGTCTCAGTACACGTGCTTGACGTGTTTATTGGTTGAATGAGACAGAAGCAGAGGCGGAAACAAGTTCCCGTGTCAACTGAGACTACCCTCGGCGCTTGAGCTCATGACAGTTGTTGGGACCCTCTACCCTACACCGGGACGAGGCTGGGTGAGTGTCAGTATACTATGAGGAGGGGAGGGTGGTATGTGGCGATGAAAGTTATGGGACTGGACGACGTGAGTCTTTCGGACAGGTAAGCAATGCGAAGTTTGCGAAATGTGATGATTCGAAATCGATGTCGTTGAGGGCGGCAGACGGAGATAAGCGAGAATGGCAATCGTATCATGATGACGATCAGTTGATCATGGGGCTCATATTGTGGCTCAAGGGTGGCTCATGGGGTAGTTGAGTGCCGGCCTACCTTGACGTTGATCGTTGTGGGTGGTCTCGAGACGAGGAATCTGGACGTCAGCCTGGGATGGGTAGGACGGGGGAAATGGTGTGCTTGAAAACGGTTAGGGAAACTTGATTTCGGACAAGGAGTTCTTCCGAGTGATAGGTCAAGGATGAATGCCATGGTTGAGGGTGGTAGAGTGGTGGTCTCGGGCCCAGCCGCAGCGAATAAAGATGGTGTTGGAATGTGAAGCTGAGTTGCAGCGAGTTCGGACCAAGGCGATAACCGCGACCACGAGGATGTTGATCTGTTTTGATAATACGAGAGGGAGTGAATAGGTAGTGTCTCATGAGGAGGGGTTCATGCTGTTCAAGACGAAAGAAGTATGGCCAGTAACTCTAGTCCCATCTCGTTTTTTCAATGTCTTCGTGAACTTGAATGGCTTGTTTCAGCTCATCTGGACTTCCAAATGCCATTCTCGTCCTGGTATTGTGAAGCTATTCCTGTACTTGTAGCCAGAGCAGTCCATAAGAACCACTAGCTCATCGGGAGGGTGTCGTGAATCGGACAATGATTGGAGAACTGGCCAATGGAAGGTGTCACATCTTGACATTTGTGACATTTGGGGAGTACAGGACGTAGACCGGTCTTGATAGCTTGAAGGGAGCAACACGGGCGATGACCAATGAAGAAGAAACCGTTGTGACGATGAACCTTCCTTGTGGTCTTCTGCTGCGAGATCATCTCTCTTTGTGCATGATACATGAAGTGATGCCGCTCTCGCATTTGCGAACCCTCGCGGACCCTCGTGGTTATCATCACAGGTAATGATGGACAATGTCGGTTGACGAAAGGGGATTCGTTAAATCTATAGCAACCCTGTTGACCCTGGCTGCACCCCGGATTATCAACCGCTAGTGTGGCGTTGCCGTGATAGGACCAGAAGGGATCAGCCCAGGCAGGGGAGGATTGATCAAGGTTAGCGTGAACCATTGCGCCTTGGCTTGTGAAACCGCTGGTTATCTTGGGCGAGTTGATGTGATCAACATGAGTGGTGTCGATAATCCTCAGGAAGATATACTCCGTCTTTGCTGAACCTGGAGCTTGTCGAAGTGTTTTGTGGTGGCTTGATGCTGTGAGCCATGACGCCTTGAAGTGAGACATGCGTCGGCAGGCAGTCAAGGCGTCAAACTGTCAGCATGCCGAGTCTGAATCGGGAGGGATTTATTCCGATAAGAATATCCGTCAAAGTTCAGTTGACATTTTGAAATTCCGAAAAAAGAAAAGGCAGCTGTAAAGTGCGTGCATGACGCCCAGGCTCACCCATGGAAGGAGCCAGGGAGTGTGAATGTTCTCGTGACGAGGCACGCCGCTCATGTGGCGCCCATCCGATTGCAACTTCCCGGTTTGTTATCCTTCCCAGTCACTCTCAGTGCTTCCCCACTGGCCTCACCGAGACACACACCTTGCGTGTTTATCTTGACCTTGGCCTTGGCGCAAACCGGGGAGGAGTATCTCAGCACACTCGGCTTGAGGAGCGGGATAGAGTGAGCATGATGTTCTGGGAGAATGACCCCCACGGCCAGACGGCTTGGAGCTTCAAGCTGTGCAACCAACCTGTCCGGCTGCCTTGTGTGCCGACGGGTTGACAAAATGACAAATCCAATCAACCATGAATGCCGTGGATGATGTTGTTGCTTGTATCAAAGAGCCAGGTGAGCCCAGGGCCAGTGTTACCACACCGAGACAAGAGGCCGGGTTGACAGCTTGAGGTGACCTTGGCCGGTTATCCATTCCAGTGGCGGCGGTGGGGGTGGGCATAATGCATTGGTTCCCCTCACCCCGCACTGGAGGGAGAGAACTCCAATTCCGCTCTGCGGTCTGGACTTTAACGCCATTCACCATTCCCTGGTAGAGGTATCTTTGTGAGCTGATATACTCTTGCTATCGAACTCTAAACACATAATCTGTCATGCTGATCCTTAAAGTCAGAGCATTCAGATGGTTCTGGGAGGGAGATTGAATACTGTGGAGTTGGGTATTGGCGTTGGTGAAGATGGAGGCGTAAGATACGGTAAAGGTAGCCGAGATACCACACACACCCTTTCTCCAACTGACCGAGCGGGAATGCCTCGCGATGGTTGCCACTGCAAACAGAGACATCAGCCTTGTTATAGAAATAGGTGGAATGGGAAGGGAAACTGGACGAGGCGCGGACCAGTCAACAACTAGGTAGGCAACAGCCTCTTGTCTTTCTGTTGGTTCCATTAATTCAGCTCTATCCCCGTCTTCATTGTTTCCTTTGACTTAGATATTTCCTCCCGGTCTCCATGCTTGCATCATCTCGAATCCCAGCTCTCCCGTCATGCGGATGCGTATCTCCATGTTCAGGTTACACTACCAACAGACGTTAAAAAGTGAGAGATCAACTCGAAGTCACTCGGCTGACCCGACCAAGCCGACTCTAACCTGGAGTCGTTAATGATACCCTGATATTATATCGAGATTCCGTCATCCCGATCAGGAATAACCGGCCTTATCTTGCCGCCCGGTCCCCTTATTCTCCAGTCCACGAGTCCAACAAGGTTCCCGTCACTGCCGGCCCCGGTCCATACATATCCATCGACGTTAGGGATCGCTGTTCACGCGTTTTACCGACTGTCTGTCTGTCATCTCACCTCATCCATTCCGTCCAATCTACCGGTAGATGTCGGATCGGATTGATAATTGCCAACACTCTATTACAACAACATCAGTTGTTCATGACAAAGTCTGAATAACCTTGTTCTGTCCTTGGGAGTCAAAAGTCTTGGCAGGCACCGTGTACCTCATATCAGCAAATCGAGTTGGCATTTGACCGACAGCTGTGAACCCCGCCGGTTGCCCCTCTTCCCTCGCTGCAATTGGCCGATTCTTGACTCCGTACCTCCGTCCACTGGCAGTCTTGGCAGAGTGTATGTACTCGACAGCAGGAGTTTGGCAGTGTGCGCTAACGAATGGCCGTTGTTGGCCACCAAATCACTAACAACCGAAGCCAACGCCTGAACCGAGCAAGCGCATTGCACTAACACTAGTAGGTACTGGCTGGCGACCAGAATCGGGCCGCCGCCCCTCCACCGCCCAAATTCCAATCTTTTTCCCCTCAGGCGATTCCGGTTCCCTTGGATGCGATCGGAGCCGAGCCGAATTACATAACTTGTTAAAGGTACCTACTACCTTACCTTGCCTCGACATCCGCATACATCGGTACATCTACAGCTCGAGTTCCCGACTGCCACCCGACTCCGACCTCACCTGCCTCGTCTCCGCCTGTTAGTGGCCGGCCTCAGCTGTCATCTTCGATCCCTTTTCAACACCTCAGCTGCCTGCCACCACTTCATCCTTGACTCTTACTTCTTCTCTACCTCGACCTTGCCTTGAACATTCCTGGCCCAACCCAGGAACAGACAGTTCAGTTGCTTCCAACTCGTCACCGCCGCCACCGCCCAAAGCAACATCAACGGACCGCCGGCAGCGGGCATCAAGTGTCCCTCTCCGACCCGCCACCTAGCCCGGGCCCCCTTCTGGCTCCTGCTACCCGATCATTCCTCCGACCATCCTCCGACCAGACGACAAGATCCGCTGCACTTCAACGCCATGTCCGCTACCAACGGTGCGGCCGCCGACTTTCGTAGTCACAGTCACATGCGATCTGGGAGTCTCAACATCAACCCAAACCTGGCAGGGCCTGGTGCTGCCCCGACCATGATTGCGTCTCCCATGCCTGGCGGCCAACTGCCAGGAGCACACCGATTTGATCATTCGCGGAGTCCGCCCAGTGAGTTGCCCTGATGCACTTGTCCCCGCTGTTTCTTCGGCCTTGTCGTCGTCGTAAAGGCTTCGAGAGAATATCCCTATAATATGGATCCCAAAACGAGTAATCCGACGTGTCGCCTGTGGGCTAACGACAAGTTCTCTTTCGCAGACACATCGCATGTTCCGTGCAAGTTCTTCCGCCAGGGCGCTTGCCAGGCCGGCTCCGCGTGTCCCTTCAGCCACGACCTCAGTGCCGCGGCCGAGACGGTGTGCAAATACTTTGCCAAGGTATGACCGATGAGACCCAAATCCCTGGGTCTTGACGACTGACATGTTCTGTGCCACCATGATGATAGGGTAACTGCAAATTCGGTCCCAAGTGTGCCAACATCCACGTGTTGCCCGACGGCCGCCGTGTCAACTATGGCAAAGGCGGTGTTACGATCGGTGCCCCGCCCGTCGCCTTGGGTGCCCGCGTGAACCCCAACACTTACCACCAACCATCCAACAGTGCCCTTACCAACTCGTTCCTCCGTGCCGACGCCGTTCCCCCGTACTCCGCCTCCGCCTACGGTCATCCCGATGAACAATACGCCCCTCAAGGCAATGGAATCCCGACCATCGATACCACATATACCTCCAACCCCACTACCGCATATGGCTCCCCCCGGGATGAGGATGTTGCCGGCCGCTTCGGTCTCGGCGTTTCTCCCGTCCCCAAGGGCCTGTCAGTCCTAGACGCGCCCCTCCCCGCCTCCTTCGACAGCAATGGCATCTCCCACGCCGCCCGCTACGGCCCCTGGCCCTCGTCGGTTCCCGAGAAGTTCGGTCTGGACTCTAGCTCCCTCGGCATGAGCGTGACCCAGGACGTCAACACCTCGCACACCCTCCGTGCGCTACGTAACTCGGCTTTTGGTGGAAATGACAACATCTCCCAGTCCCTCTTCAGCGGCGATGGATTCGCCAATAGCCCGCCCACTCACTCCTCGGCGGCCTTCTACGGCTCCAGCCTCGGCGGCGGTGAGGAGTTTGGCGGTTTTGGCAGAAGGCCGATGCACAGCAGCTCGACCCGGTTTGCTAAGCCCAGGCTGATGAGCCAGAGCGTCCCCCATGACCGGGATTGGGACTCTGATTTGATCTTTGACAACGAGGAGGATTACGTACCCGGAGAGTTGGCTAATGAGCTGCTTACCCCTGCCGAACGCGCGAGGAGGGGATCCAGCACCGCTACCGTTCGTGGCTTCGATGCCCCATTGGACTCGACCGGACTCGACGCGACCAAGTTCGGTAGCCCGATTTCTCAGAGCCCGAGCAGATGGGGATCGCTTTTCCAGCGCCAAAAGGAGGAGGAGGAGAGAGAAAAGTTGGAGTCCAACGGCGGTAGCGGCAGTCTCAACTTTATGCCCATCGCTGGCCGCAGCATCAAGCACCCGCCCTCAGCTTTTGGACACGTTGGCAGCCCGCTGCGTAACTCAAGCCTAGCCAGCGCTTTTGTATCTGAGGATTCCAACCGCCAAGGAAGCCTCACCGGCGAGTCGTTGTCTGCGCTCACTCAGCAATTCCAACGTAGCAAAATCGGCGAGGACGCCTCCGTCATCTCCTCGAGCCCCCGCGGCCTTCACCCCAACTTGGGCCGCAATGGAGCCTCTGGGGCTGGTGTGATTGGCAAGGAAAGAGGGGATAGCTTGCAGAGGCACATCAGCTCCAACTCGATCAGCTCGACAAGCGGGAGATTTGCTACGCCGATTATCAATGAGGATAATGAGGAAGGCGAGGAGGAGGAACAGAGCGAGTTTGTCTTCAGTATGGAGGAGGAGGAGGACACCACCCAGGCGGGACAGAACCAGAAGCGTAACGGTAGCCCGCTGGGAAATGGGGGCTCGTTGGGTAACGGCGGGTCTTCGTCGCCTTGGGGAAGTTATGCGGGCGCTGCTGGGAGCGGACTGGCGGCCGGTGGTGCAAACGGCGATGATTCGAAGGGCCAGAATGGTCAGAATGGTGTCAGTAAGGTGGGAGCTATTGGGGCTGTTGGTGGGAAATAATCGACCCTGTCTCGATGGGCATCCGTTGCTCTACACGGATACTCGGAAATTCAACACACAACCATCTCAGCGATCTCACACGATTCAACATCGAACTTTCAACATCTGTATATGCATATACGCGGTCGTTTGGATATGACCCACAATCTGGCAGTTTCTTTTCTTTCATGGAGATGAGCAAAACAAAAGCACATGGGAGGGGAAAAGAAAACTGGATGGGAAGCGACAGCATACTCTTGGCCATAGGAAAACAACTCAGCGGAGGGGGATGGCGTGCAAAACAAAACATTGAAGGATATGGTCACGAAAGGGGAAGATAAAATGCGCTTGAACATTTGGAATTTGCTTGATTTCAACCCTTATAACTGTTCTTCAATTCCTGCTTTTGAAGCTATTCGCATGATGTATATGGATGGCAGGCGTGATAGTGTAGGATTAATGGTGTATAGAGTAGCTGATGGATTCCACTTTTGTCGCTTTGAAGCTTGGTTACCAAACCTGAATGTATACACGACCATCGATAGTACCTATTGTCTTGAATGATATCGTTTATAGATCGTCAAACCCGAAGTCACCTCTAGAAGAACAGTTCCAATTTCATACGTATCTTTCAGATCAAGATATTAGCCGTCAGCGTGGACATGATTGCCACGAATGAATGCTTTTCCAAATACGTTGTAGTAAGGGGTCGGAAACCGCTCATTCAGATATAAACAGGTGATTATCTTGGCTATCAAACCCCGACTTGACGTGAGCTTATATACCTTGGCTTCATGGGCGACTCCGAAACAATTCTCAGGAACTGGACAGCTTACGTACTTTATGTCATTTACCTACGTAGCACATAAAGAGCCTGATATCCATCGGTTGTCAAGACGTGCCTTCTTGACACGATACCTAAGTAGCCAGATGGAGGGAAGGCACCTAGGGTAGGTAAGCACGTAGACTTGGCCCCGTTCTCTTGTTCATGTGTTTATATGCGTCTGGACATTCATTCCGAGGGGACGCTTTCCGATCATGTTGTTTGCAGCTCGGGGACAGAACGTGTGTGATGATGATGTTATTATTGATGTGAAGAGATTGGAGGTGTGACGATTCAAGTACGGGGAAGGAACTGACTGCATTCGAGACTTGGTTATGAGTGGGCATAAAGAGCTGATGAGTATTGTTTATGAGGGTAGAGAGGCGTAATATGCTCATGGGGTTGTTTGAAGGAAGGGCGTTATGATGATAAAGGTAGAAGAACCTAGCTGGGAGCTGATGGCATTTCGGAAGAGATGTGAATCTCTTGAGTTCAATCAGATCACTCATGGGACATCGACACTGGCTTTGAATAGTCTACTAGTCTGTATTAGTTTGCTCTTACGCTCGTTACATGCTCCAACCGTAGGTAGTTAGTTGGTTCTGTTAAGACCCGTTTTCTTCAGCCTGGAACTCCGTCTCACCAGCCTCTCAACTCGACTCTTTTTCTTTGATTCAGCTTGACGTAAAAAAATGGGGTAATGTACGGATGTTTGCAATAACGACACAACGCGACAGATGACACGCTACATTCATCCTTCCACTTTACAATACCACTTCACCACATCCAGTCGCACAGGAGCGCAACGTGTCGCCGAGCCCACCCAAACTCACCCTAACATCAACATCAACCTCAGCCCCGCCCACATTCACGGCTAGCCCGACCCATCATAACGATTCCGTTCCATCCGTCATCTCTTCTCCATTTAGGTTGTAAGTTTCGTATGGTACACAGATCGAATCGCATCTCAACATGACAAATGTGTTTCGAATCGATCTAGTTAAGGATAAGGTGGAAGGTGAGGTAGGTAGGTAGATAGAGAGAAGTATGCTTTATATTTGCGGAAGTGCGGTTTCTAAAACGCTCGAACAAGGAACGGAACAGAGGATTTAGTTGGCATCGGGCTGGCTGAGGATGTACTCGACGGCCTTGTCGACGGAGTGGATCTGGTCGGCGTCCTTGTCGGGGATCTCGATGGAGAACTCCTGTTTTTGCGTGTTTGGTTAGCATCGTGTCTCTCATGTCTATGGGGCGATGACTGTGTCCGGGTTGAAAGGGGGTGTGTTAAAAGGCTGATGGAACATCCCGATGAAGGGCATTGCTTCCTTCCTACGAAGCAGATAGCCATCCCCAACAGCAGGGTAAGACGGGAGGGGGCAAGTTTGGGACTCTGAAAAGAAGATATGTAGGGGAACAGGATTTTAGAACAAGCAAGGGAAGTAAGGGGAGTATCATACCTCCTCAATAGCCATAACAACCTCAACGGTGTCCAAGCTGTCAAGACCGAGGTCGTTGGCGAAGTGGGCGGTCTCGGTGATCTGTGGTGCGCAAGCTTGTGTCAGAATCTCTCATCCTTATCTGTCTGACCTCTCGTTCTATATCGTATCTGTTGTTGCGGTTTGCTCCTCTTTTCGTCTTTCCGTCCAGACATCCAGGCCGGGAGGGCAAGGCGGGATATTGGTGGTTTGCGTCTGTACTTACGTTCTTGGGGTCGTTGACCTGGAGAGTAGATGTTAGCTTGGTCCTGAGAATAGCTGTGAAGACGAGACTGATGGAGCTTCTGAAGTGACCAGGAAGATAGCAAGAGGAGCACAGCAAGGAAGCGAGGCGAGATCATCATCCGAGCAGAACCAGCCGGCAAGGCAACAACACATCCGAAGAGCTCCCAAGCTGCTCCCGATAACACCGGCCATGGCGCAGCGTGTGGAGCGCGCAGTAAGTGCTGTTCAACATATTCCTTCTCTTTTCGAGTGCGCAGCCTTATGCTCTTTGCATCTCCTTATTCCTCCTCCATTTGTGTCTTTGTTTCCGGGCTCTTTCGCCTGTGCCTGTGATGATGCACTTCCACACGCTGCTCCCTCCTCTTGTCGTGTCTTCGCGTTATGTATGCCGCCCCCTAGACAACCTCCTGTACTCGCTATGCTTCTTCTTCTCCCCTCTCTTGTATCCCCCTCCCCTCCTTCTGCCCCTCCTCATCCCTCTCTCTGCTTGTCTCCTGTGCATATCCTGTCGAGAAGAGTGTGTAAACGCACCTTGTCAAATCCACTCAACACCTGCGCAATCCTGCTAAAGACCTCGTCCTTCTTGAGGTGACCACCGGCGCTGTAAAACCTGACGGCCTGGAAGGCAGCGACCTTGGGGACGGCGGCAACGAAGGCACCGGCGGGACGGGCAACACC